>WOGR01003364.1:0-15985 GCA_015342045.1 Leptinotarsa lineolata
TGGAAATGAGTTTGCATTATCGCATGTAGATTATCTTCCGCCCAGATGTGGTTGTTATGAAAGTTCATTATACCATTTCTTGAAAAATTAGCCTCATCTGTGAAGAGGATTTTTGATAAAATTTGCGGATTTTGTTCGTTTTTTCTTTGAAGCCATTGAGCAAATTCGATACGTGGTTGGAAATTACGTAGAGTAAGTGTCTGGACACGCTGAAGGATCTAATTGCTGTTCCTTCAAAATTCTGTTAACTGTCATGGGACTCACATTTGAAGTTTGACTATTTTTTTTTTGTACGTGTCTCTGGATGTTCACTATTTTCTTCGAGAACCGCCTCCTCCAATTCTACAGTTCTTGTAGTCCGTGGCTGTCCAACTGCAGAATTTGTTTCAAAGCTTCCAGATTCGGAAAGTCGCCGGAAAAGATTCGCAAATGTCGCTGCACAAGGATTCATGCGTTGGGATACCTTTCCTGATAGATGAGTCTGGCCTCGCTTGAATTTTCGTCAGCCAAGCCGTATGCAAAAACCATATCAGCCATTTCAGCATTCGTAAAGTCAGGCATGGTACCAAAAAATCACTTTATAAACTCCGAACTATGAATTTGTCAATTAATAGTTAAAAATGTGACAGTGATCTTCTATTTTTACAAACAAACTTTCATAGCCTACACGATTTAATCAAGTTAATTTGCAAGCGGAGAGTAACAAAAATTATTGAAATCCAATTTGGCTATATGTAATATGTATCTATATAGAAAATTGTAAATATCTCGAAAACGATCACCTCCAGCGTTGTTGAGGAGGTGTACCATTTTTACTTGAAGAGTACCAAAAGCTCACTGTCAAAAAATTTAGAGCAATTTGAAATACATAACGACAGCGTACGCAGCGCCCTCGAAACGTTACATAGAAATTAATACGAAATTATGATTTCCCACATCAAAAAAACCCCAGGTACCGAATTTCGTGCAAATAACTTATTTTTTGCAAGAGTTATTTTCAAAAAGCGAACAAAAAATTCAATTTCAATACCCTGTATCTCCGAAACGAAGCATTTCTGGACACCCTGTATACCAAATTAGAGCTTCCTAGAACTCATCAGTACGGAGAAAAAGAGATGAATGAATGAGTGTTAAGTGAGTGACTTTCGCGTTTATAAGTATAGATACATAAAGCTCCCTAGGAGGATCGGGGAGTAGTACATATGACAAGCTGTATGTTTTATCATTACTCAAATATTTGGTGAGATATTGAACATCATTAATTTTTCAATTGAAAGGTCATTTGAAATTGGGCTGATTGGAAGCCCAAACCAATGCCAATGTCCAATTTGATATTGAAAATCAATAAAATATTTTTGTAAACATCCCAATAAGTTTTGCTTTTTATACATGTACCAGGTTCATAAAGGTACATACAGATTTTCCAAAGCTTTACTATGTGCTTTCTGCAGATCTGCCACACTCTTTCTTGTTCCGTAATGATCTCATCTATTATCTTTTGAATTTATTGGTTTTTAATTTCTGCCTGTTGGTGTACCCATCTGTTCTCTAATGATGGTCGTTCTTGATGTCATTATTCACTCTTTTGCGCTATTTAATACTTTTTTATCAGATCCAGATCCCTAATTATGTATGATTTTCCATTCAGCAACAATATTTAATGACCTCATGACTTTCTTCATGAGGTCTCCCTCAATTAACATAAATACAAATAAGATATTTTGTATCTCTCGTGACGAATAGTTTCGATTATTACTTTCATCAACTAACTTCCTTCTCGTAACTATAACACACGAAATAAAAACTATCACACACTTCCTTTTATGACTAAAACCACAACGCAAAAAACGTTTGCTTACCTTGCACTAAAATGCTATTACTATATTCTGGAATAAATCAAATGTCTGAAAAGTTCTAAAATATTCAGAAAATGGCTGAAAGACTCTATCAATAACAAACCAATAAGTGCAATATTAAATGAATAATATTCAAAGTCAATCTATGTTTTCCTCAGTCATGCCTTATAGGTACTTCATTTTTGTCTCTTTTTATCAAAATCTCTATGTTCAACTCAGTGTTAAGTACATTTTTACTTATGTTGTTCGTCGACAAATCTATATATTGCGATTTAATCATCTTTTTCATTCATTTATATATCTAGGTATTGTGTATATATTATATTTCTATTGTGTTTTATGTTTTCACTATGTACTAGGCGAAATCACGCACAAGACATAGTTTTTCGAAAATTTTATTTTTTGTGATGCCTCTGTTTGTTTACCTTGCCACTTTATATATTATATTATATTAGTATCCTGTATTATTTGAAATTATTATTTTTATTATCAATAATAACTATGTTGTGTGATAATCATATTACAGAAAGAAATCATAACAAAATTATATCGACATATGCAACTGTTTTTCTTTTCTCCCCACCCTTCTGTTATAGGTAGATACGACAAAAGATAACTTTCATTAATGCCTTATGTGAAATTGTGTCCGCTGTTCGTATTCAAGATATAAGCTATGGAATGAATAGAAATAGCAGAAAATATCATCATGCCAAACACCAGTTGTGTATCGATTAAATTTCTCTTTTTTCAACGAAGGGATATACATTCACATTCCTTGAGCAGATCTATAGTCATCAGTTCCAATCAACTATTTGTTTATCGTAGAACGTATCGAAGTTATACGAAATGCTTCACAAACATATGTTAATTATCGTTCCCTATTCGACTTTGTGTTCTCCTTTCTGACTCCTAATGAATATTGTTCGTGAAAATGAAGTTGAAACGCAAATCACTGGGGAAATTTATTAGACTATCTATTTCGGGATATACGTCGTTCGACGGATGGTATAAAAATAGAAATGGAAATACATTTTTAATCAAAAGAAATTCGTTCAGGTTTCATTTCAAGAAAAAACTAATTCCAGAAAAGATATTTTTCGATATCCTTCTGATATCGCGAGAGATCAATTCATTTTTTATTATATTGCGGATAATCCAGTGAAATAAGTGTTGAAATATTCATCAATTATAAAAGAGTATGTGACCGCTCTAGTATTATTAGACGTTTTCAAGGCATTCGATACCATTAGCCACAAACTCCTTTTCTCCAAGCTCAAATATTATGGATGTTCAATCAATGTCATAAACTTTTTTAGTCATTATTTAAACAACCGATATCAAAAGGTGCATATTGATGATAGAAGCTCATTTCATGAAAGTGTTATATCAGGAGTGCCTCAAGGCTCAATCTTTGGTCCTATTCTATTTTTGTTATACACTGCAGATATTTTTTTTCAAATTAAACAGTTATATCATTGTATCGAATCTAATAATATCTTAGCATCCCAAAATCAAATAAATGATGACCTTGAAGTTATAAATAATCTGTCGAACAAACACAATTTGAAGCTGAATCCGCAGATGACACCACCATCTTTCATCCAAACAAAATAAAAAATAATTAATGAAGCTACTGAAAAAAATGCTGAATGTTGGTTTGCAGCAAACAGTTTGAAACTCAACGCTAACAAAACAAATCATATGACATTTTCTTCACAGGCAACAAGTACCAATGAACCTACAAAACTTTTAGGAATTTTTCTAGATCCCTCTTTGAATTGGACGTTTCACATCGAGAAGCTCTGCTCCAAACTTTCAAGCTCCATTTTTATTCTGAGACAACTGAGAAATATAATAAGTTCTTACACACTAATGAATATCTACTATGCTCTTTTTCACTTTCATATTTCCTATGAGGTGATTTTATGGGGTAATGCATCCGACTCTGTCAAAGTATTTAGGCTTCAAAAAAGCCATCCGAATTATTGCTAATGTTGCCTTCAGAGACAGACCATTGTAAACCTTTATCCCAGAAATTCAAAGTCATGACACTACCTGCTCTTTATATTTTCCACCAAGTACTAGAAATCCATACTAGAAAAAATAAACTAAGCATAAATTCAAACTTTCATGAATATAATAACACCGGCGGTGCTGGGCATCTCAGACCACAGAGATTCAGATTAAATGAATCTGCTAATAATTCTCTAAATTACTCTCTACAATGAATTACCATCCAGTTGGAAGATTCTAGATATGATTTGCTTGAAAAAAATAAAAACGATTTCTTTCAGAAAATGGGTTCTATTCAATTTCTCCATCCTCAATGTTCCTCCATTACATCTAGTAATGATGAGGGAAGCAAGGGTGGGTCAATTCAGACTGAAAAAGTCACCAAGTTACGTGGGATCGGGCAAAAAGGAAATTTCGGAATATGTGTAGAAAGGAACCTCAAACATGTTCGACACAAACTTCGCGATTGAAGTCTTAAACCACAAAGAGTGGAAAATGGACACCTCGATAACATGCTCGGCAGGAACAGCTGTCATACAGACGGTTCGAAAATCAAACACAAAGCAGGAGCTGGAATTTACTGTGCGGAAAGAACGCACGAAAGTGTTCACGATTTGATTCCATTTTTGGGCCGAGATTAATCTTTTAAGTTACTGTAAACAACACAAATAGCTTCCAACCCTATAGTAAGTGGGCATACTTGAAGACTGGCTTTAAATCAAATTATCTAAATGAACACTTCGTTCAGGCCAGTCTCATCTCACCTACACAGTAGGTTTATAGACTGACACCTATCAGAAAACAACTATTCCCCTGGCTGATACCACGAAGGGCGTTGGCTTATATCGAACAGGTGTCAGTGCAGGAATCTTCACAGAAGTAATTCCTCCATATTCAGTTGGTGATACAACTTCCGGAATCGATTTTTAATTGTTGGAGCACACTTGCAGACCGGTTTCGGGTTGTTTGGCCACTCGTCAGTGCAAGGTAGTGTCTATCATCTGCACTGACACCTGTCGGATATAATCCAACGCCCTTCGTGGTATTAGCCAGGAGAGTAGTTGTTTTCTGATAGGTGTAAGTCCATAAACCTACTGCGTAGGTGAGATGAGACTGACCTGAAAGAATTGTTCATTTACCACACAAAGCGCTCGTATGTCAAAACGTTCTGAGTACGTATGATTGATTGATTGAACCTCAAAAATGTCCAACTTTACGATATAGCTGACAGTTGCCAGATTGTAACACTAGGGTTGTCAAATCCCGAAACATAAAAGGCAACCTATCGTTTAATCAACTAGCCTGAGAGTTTCGATCTTATACAATTAAAAACTTCAAAAAAAAAGACTAAAGACTAACTTAACTGTCTAGTCTCTTGTCCGTTCCCGACCTTGGCAATACAAAATTTCCTACAGCGTGAATATATTAGGAAACTTGATTTTTTCATTCTTCTCTACGATAAGTCATGATCTTCATCATCACATTTCTATGCACATTTGAAGATCGCAAAATTTCAAGCATTACAAAAAATTCCTCAATTTAGATCTTAATGTCCCCTCTGAAGATATTCCTGATTCCACCACTGAACAAGATGGAGGGAAAAACTGATAGTGGAATTTTTATGAGTATTGGGAACTGTTATGAGTTGACATGGAAAATTTTGATTAAGATTAAAGTACAATAACATTGAGAAATGCGCGTGATATATGAAATAATCAGAGTGAGCTTGCCAAAAACAATGAAAATACACTTCAAATATCAGAGTTTAATAAACAACTAGCCACTAATAAATGAAGAAAACCGACGTGAATAAATAAGGTTCTATGATACAGGGGACTCATTGAGCTAGTTAGACGATCGTCTGGAAAGTCAAAATTTTTGGGGCGGTAAAACGACAGGAAAAACCCTTTTTGTTATATTGAAAAGAGTATTCCATGGATTTGTCATCTAACACCAGAAAGTGTTGTTTCGACCCATCAGGTCTTGTCGGTGTGGTGCTAGACTTGCAGTGAAAGATGGAGGAAACGTTCGGTGATAAATGTCACAGCTTGGTTTTGCAATGAACCGCCTTGGGAAGCCTCGTTTATCCTTGATATCCGAGGATTGAGTTTTCTGTCGGTCCAATAATTACGTCTTAGTAGGAGAAGCTATCACTTTTACTGAAAGGGGTATATTTTTAGGAGAGATTAGTTTTTGGGAAAGAAACGTTTCGGCTTGTACAAAAGATGTAGGAATAGTGTTGAAAAAAGGAGTTTTACTAAATGGGAACGTACCTGGTAATCAAACAATATATAATCTTTAAATAAATATATTACATACCAAAATACCATAACTTGGAAAAAATTTCTATGACACACAAAATGTTTTCCCTGATGTCCATTATCTAAAATTGAAATATTTCCACACCATATAATTCATCGTCTCAAAAATGTACTTAGCACCTGGTATAGAGACACTTAGAGAATTCAAATTTGTTAATTTCATGATGTTGACAAAACTTCAAATTCATCAGCCTTCGAGTTATCAGGAATACCATAATCATTATCAGGTATATACAAAAAACTCTCTTGATTTTGTATGAGAATTGAACAGGTGAAAAAAATGACGTCAGTGCGGGCTGCTACTGAGTCACCGAAACAAGTGAACCTATAATTGGAATGTAACTGAAACAGGTTTTCACAAAATCGAAGAGGACTTTGAATACAGTAAAGTAGCAGCTCAGAAGGTAGAAAATGTAGAAATAGAAACCGTAGACGCACAGCAGGTGAAGCAGGTACATCCTGAAAAAAAAATAGTTATTTTCTTAAAATGAATTCTATAACTAACAAAATTATTTTTGTGAGGCATTTCCCAATTTTTCGACCAACCACAATCATTGGCTAATCATTGCCAAACATTGAGAAACATCTAAACCAGGGATTCTCAAACGATGAGTCGTGACTCCCAGGGGAGTCCAGGGGGTCGCGATATACGAAGGAAAAGTAAAAAAATAGTTATTGGTGTAGCTTTTCATTGCACATGCAAGCTTATAATGCACATAAAAGTTTCTTTTGTATTCTATTAGTGAGTCACTATTATATCAGTAAGAAACGAGCTTGTTTGGAAATAACCAACATTTTAATGTCTTGAATGAGTTTCGTAACACACAGAACAATGTTATACTCCAGTGTCAAACGATTCCTTGATTTTGTTTTTAAATTCACCATTATGGAGAAGTCCTTTTCGCAGTTGTGAGATGTAGAAAATAGCATCTAAGTTTGTAATGCTGTTGTGGACAGTTCTAGGTATTTCTTTTTGATACCTATCCAAAATATGTCGATACGAGCATTGTCCAAAATTAGAACTTGGGCTTGAAGAATCGCGAGGTTAACAATTTAAGAATTTAACAAAGAAGTAAAAATATTAGGTTGATTTCTGGATTGGAGTTTATCTTGGAATTCACTCATTAGTCAACTCAGACGAAAAATTACACCTATAAAATGTATATACCGGGTGATTCTCTAATGTGGCTCACCCTTATAACTTTTTTATTATTGGAGTTAAAAAACGAAATTTGGATGTTGTATATTATAGTTCAATTTACATTTTTTGACATATTTACTTGCTTTGCCGTACCTCCGGTTTGACCGAAAATGACCCCAACTTTCGATTTTTAAATGGGACATCATATATATTTTTACTTATCTTTATCAAGAATGACATTCTTAATCAAACAGTACTTCGCTTGTCCATATTTGACAAATCAAATCATTTTCATTCCAATTCTTATTTTTTGATCTAGAATGCCATGGATCGTGTAAATCGTAACATGGGAAATGTTACTTGATCAAGAATGAAGCGATTTACACGATCCATGGCATTCTAGTTTAAAAAACAAAAATTAGAATAAAAATGATTTTATTTGTAAAATATTGAAAAATGTATTGTTGGATTTAGAAAGTCATTCTCAATCGAAATAAGTAAAAATATATAGGATGCCCCATTCAAAAATCTAAAGTTGGGGTCATTTCCGGTCAAACCGGAAGTACGACAAACCATGTGAATATGTCAAAAAATTAAAATCGAACTATAATACACAACCCCTCAAATTTTGTTTTTTTATCTCCAATAATAAAAAAGTTATGAGGGTAAGCCACCTTAGAGAATCACCCGGTATTGTATCTTTAAAAACCAACTTCCTTCCTTTCATCCTTATGAAGATTCACATAAGCAGAATTTTCTCGTGGAAATTTTCCAACTGATGAAAAATGTTGAAACTTTTTTTTGATGCAAAAAATAAAACGAATACAATCAGGAAATAAATCAGTAATACCAACTCACACTTTTTGCTTCCTCCGACATCTCGGTAGCGACGACAAATCCTCCTTCAGGCAATACTGTCGAACACCAAGAATACCAGCCCTCATATATTCTTCCACTGGAATCAAACGCAACATCGGAAAGAGCTCCTGGTCTGTTTTTGTCAAACTATCCTGAATCGCTGCAAACTTTTCGCTTCTAAAATGCCACTCTCTGGTAGAGAAAAATTGTAGAAGTTCCAGTCCATCATAAATCTTCCTTTGTATCCTCAACATGCTGAAAAATAAAAAACCACCATAAGTTTGAGCTTGATACTATTATGAAAATAGCGGTGATGCCTATTCAACGAAAAAATTATTCAAAATGTGATTCTATTGAAAATAAATTTCCTCTTCCAGAACAAAAATACTATTCATTTGCTGATTATGCTGAATTCGTTAGTGAAACGCGCATAGCGTTTTTGTTTTGGTGGAGAAAATAGGTAGATTTGATAGATCCGCTTCAAGCCAGAGTTTCCAAATTCTATGAAACAAATGAAACTTTATGAATGTGAATTTTATCATAAACTGAAATGAATGAGAACAGTTTTTCCACTTTTCCAGAACGACATTGGAACACCAAATTTTGAAACCCATATTATATAATTCTGTCGCCTGACGGTCGAACCAGTTAGTAGTTGTTTCTTTTAACATTTCATTATTTCCCAATCGCTTTCCACCTAGCAATTTCTTGAGTTTTTGGAAAAGATGAAAGTCTGATATTACTAGGTCAGGGCTATTTGGAAGATGATTCATGAATTCATAGTTTTTTTCAAGGATAAAACACACACTACAGGAAAATTCCTAAGGCGTTCTAAGAGCGGTGCCTGTGCGAAAATAGCAATTCACATTGGATTTGAATAGCTGGAGAATAAATCCATTTCGAAAAACGTTCTCAGGAAGTTTATTCCACATGAACGCAGTTCTCCAATGTACCTATCGCTCTTGGTGCAATCAAATGTGCCCTGTCATTTGAAAACTTCCCGTGAAAGTATCTATAGAAAAGAGACAAATGTCCAACCTTTCTTCGATGTTCCAAACTATCAAAGTTGCAAGTGATATTCGCGTCTCCAATCAGTCGGATGGCACTTCCCTGAATGGAATCCGGCAGTTTCAGGGTATGCTGAGAGGCGGAGCTCCATACATGAGAACAATACTCCAAAGAAGGTCTGGTCATTGAAAGTTGCTGAGGTGTGTACAGTTTTCTGGTTTGGAACAGTGTTCCTAGTTTTCGAGAAGCAGCCCTTGCAATTCCAGCAAAATGATTGTGCCAAGACATATGAGTATCCATTTTGACACCAAACTTATCGAAGCAGAAAGCGAAATTGCCTGTCTTGAGATTATTATATCCGGTTCAGAGACATTCATCTTTCTTGACAAAACCAATGCCTGGGTTTTCGTGGCATTGAATTGAACCTGGTTACTTTCACCCCAATTCGGAATTACTTCTAGATCCTCATTGTGATATGCAACCTCCTGCTGCCGGTGAAAATGTGCATCCGCAACCGATGTCCTGGTATTCAAATGGAATGACGAGACAAGTGTGCTGTCGTCAGCACAGCAATATATTGGATTCTTCGTTTTTTCCACTGAGTCGTTGATGTACAATAAAAAGAGGGTTGGAGATAATATGGATCTCTGGGGAACACTAGCGTTAATGGTGAAAGTATTTGAGAGATATCATCGACGGCCACTTGCAGGGAACGTTCTTTCAGGAAACTTGATAGCCATACACAAAAATGATCCGACAAGCCATAGCATCGAAGTTTGGCCAGCAAACCCTCATGCCACACACGGCCAAATGCGTGTGTGGCATGAGGGTTGATATTTGCGCTTGATATTTCTTCCAAATATTTAAAGATTTGGTGGTGAATTTAAGCATATCTGGGAGCGATACAAAACCCCAGCTTGACTGGGAACCAACATATAGAAAGAGACGTACCTACGGAAAGACACGGGGGCTTAAACCAGACATGACGTATTGTCTTCACACCATGGTGATCAAACCTATGATAACATATGCATCTATGGTCGGCTGGCCAAAGATGAAACAAACGACCGCTCTTAACAAACTTAGTAGGGCGCAAAGACCTGTGTGTTTGGGAATAACGAGAGTAATGGAAACAGCTCCTACAGTTGCATGGGATACACTCTTGAATCTTCCTTCTTTAAATCTAGTAATAATGGGGAAGGCAATTCAGAATGTGGACATTGGATCACAGAAGGCAAACAATTATGGACAACCTAAAGTATGAGCAGAAGAATATGATATGCATCCAGCAAGGGACCTAAACAAACTAGTACAGGATACAAGATTTTTGGAATTTGTGTCATGAAAAAGATGGGAGAAAACAACAATGAGCGCATGAGACTGCAGTGTTTTCCTGAGACTTGGGAGAAACAGATGGCTCCCAAGTAGTAGAAAAATAATCTTCTGAAACATAGCTTTTCAAATTATCAAATAAGTTATCGTATCAATTGAGTTCGTAACATGATCCAAAAAATTTAAGAAGTCCACAGAATTGGAAATGGAACACAAGTAGAAAATGGCAGCTATAGAAAAACCACTGCCAAAAAGAATAAAATAGATACCTCGTTTTTGTCTGAAATCGATTTAATTTTTTGATGCCTTTTTCAGTACGAACACTGTCATGAATGTAAAATGTATTTTTGGTAAACATTAATCAGTGCACTTTCGTGATAGATGAATATACTCAAAAACTATTTCGTAAACTCTTGCTACTCTATCATGAATATCATATACCCGTATATTCTGTATTATTCATATCGAATGATAGAGCATATCAAACTTCAGTAACGTGGTAGCGAGAAGCTAACATCGGTTAATTATGCTAATATTTTGCATAAATACGCAGATATTATACGCTTACTACCAAAAGTTGTTTCGCTGAATTGCATTCGGTTAATATTCTTGTTAGATTTCGATCGATGCATTTCTCAAACCCCTCAACAAAAGAAATAGTATTTTAATTGGCGGTTGCAAAAGTCTGCCATAAAATAACATCCACTAGTAATTAAACAGAGGAAATGAAATTTTGACGTCGGGGTTTTTGTTGGGTTCTATTCAGGTATGCTGATGGTGCATTTTCCTTGTTTCGCTGATTTATAAATGTATTGATATGTTCCGTTGATAAATGCATAATTATGGACTATCCGCGTTATCCGGTCTTCTTCGAAATAACAAGCTCTTTCCTAATCGAAATTTTGTGGGCGTTTCAGAATGTATGCAAATGATTTCCGACGTATTGGTGGCAAAAAGTCTGAACTCTAAATGATACTGAAAGTCAGTTTACTGAATTCTATATATTGTCAACCCTATGAGAACGCAAAACTGCAATGCAGGCTCTTGAATAGACATTTGAAACCAAATGTACGTTTGAAGAAGTTATTGCCGTGCACGATGAAGCTACACATGAGGATACCACAGAATGGTATGAAAAAAATGTGTCAAGGTTACTTTTCGGGTTTGGTAGCCGTGGTCTGTTGGTTTTTATGTCGGACATTTCGTTTACGATTGCGAAAACAAACCCGGATAATAGCTTTGACAAAGTTTTTTCCAGCATTCAACGTTTACACTCTTTGAAATTAGAAAGTTTTACTGGAATTTGAAATGGACATGGCACTCTTCAAACATGTCCTCTTCAAGAAAAACTTGTGAATATGAATCGGTCCTTCAATCTACCAAATCTTTCCAGATCTTCGGATGAAAAATAAATTTCACACCTATAGAAAGGCATAAGAAATGGAGCTTGTATATAGTCATAGTAACCAGAATAAAAAATTTAATGTGTTGGCTGCATCCATTATTTGTTGTAGTATATTTCATAAGTTGATATTCGTGTTAAATAGTCATAAGGCTCCTAAAAATATGAGCCACAGATAATTGGATTCAGAACGAAATGAAAAAAAAATTATAGTGATTTCATAGTACTATTCATCACAATAAGTGATGCAAAGAACATATTTATTTCCAATACGCATTTCAATATAACAATAGCTTCCTCAGTTGGACTGGTACTCTACACTACTTTATAATGCAATAGAATTAGGGATACGCAATTTACGCTTATAAAAAAATTAAATTTCTCATTAAAAAGACAGAAATCAAAAATTTGGCATTAATTCGCAAAACTCAAAAACAATATTCATCATGATATGTTTTATATAGCGTAACTAGCATGAGCAGGCACTTAATTGAAGGCTAGCATTGTAGTGGTCTCGATATTTTTCTCCTTCAGCCTCTGCCACCGACCATCTACAGTTACATTGTAAGTACAGAAATATCTCTCTCTTGATCTACACTATTTACTGGAGTAAAGAGGCTTTGAATAGCTGCCTTTGCAAAGCCGGTTTAGCAGCAGCTACTAAAATTTGGACGACATTCACTAGTTGTCTGTGAAAATGATTAAATCCATCTATAATTTCATCCTGTGGTATGTCTTTGAAAAATGGTATTTTTGAGAAGCTTTTCAATGTAGAATATATGTTAGCCAATGGTGCAGCTGCAGCTATCGATGAACGAAATAACTTGCAATTATTTTTGTAGAATTCATTTGTTGAACTGGATCTTATGTGTTTTTAAACACATTTCCACCATGTCTTCCACGAATATAATTATTAGTTTTACAGAAAAATTCCAAATACCGGAACAAGTGAATATTTTTTTAAGGAAAACTTTTTGATTCTTTTCAGTAATATCAATAAGAATATCCTTTGAATGAACCAAATACACTAACGAATAAGATCGTATTTTCAAAAAGTGGCACGTAAAATAGGCTTCAAAACTTGAAAAATGAAAAGTCAGGTATTTATGAAATGGGCTGTGAAGACTGTGACAAAAAATATATCGGCCAGACTAAGCGAGCCATTGAAACTTGTTTCAAAGAAGACGCAGCACAAATTCGATTTCGAAGACCACAAAAATCTAATGCCGTTCAACACGCCTTGGAAAACGGCCATAGAATGAATGAAAACTGTCTGAAATTGTTGAGATCAGTACATAACAAATGATTTTTGGATGCTTTCGGAAGTCTGTAACTAGAACCAGTGGCAAAGGTTCCATTACAAACAGCTCATTGTATTCCTTTTTATGAATCACTCTGTTCAAATTTTCACGGGAAAATATCTCTCCAATTTCTGTCTGAAATCATTTATGTAATTTGGAAAGTGAAAGTGTACCCTATTAGATATAAATATACAGCAATTTTAAAGTTAGGAATTAGTTTATTTTATCTCCTGAAAACGCCAAGTTGGTTGGTGGAACGCGCGTCGAGAATAGTATTGTCTTTCTGGTGTTAAGAATAAGTGCTTGTTTTTGGATTTATTCTACGTCAGATGTTTCAGTTTTACATTTCAATAATCCAATTCTTTATTGAGTTGAAGATTCATAAAAAATCATTCTTTTTTTACGAAAGTAACTAAAATTCCAGAAACAGCCAGTAGAAAATAATGATAATGAAAACGCCATGTTGGTTGGTGGAACGAGCGTCGAGAATAGTATTGCCTTTCTGGTGTTAGGAAAAAGTGCTTGTTTTTGGATTTATTCTACGTCAAATGTTTCAGTTTTACATTTCAATAATCCAATTCTTTATTGAGTTGAAGATTCATAAAAAATCATTTCTTTTTTTACGAAAGTAACTGGAGTTCCAGAAACAGCCAGTAGAAAATAATGATAAGATTTTTTTTAAAATTTTTCAAAACACGTTTCAATATCACACCTTAACGACCGCTTGATTTGTTAAGGAACAAATGGATAAAACTTTTGAGCTATACTAATATATAAATATTTGAAGTGAAATACTGAAATATATCTGACTTCAGTTAGATAAACAAAAAAAATAGCTCTTCAGACCGGTTTATTAGATTGCTCATGAGGATACGATGGCTTTCGGCATAATCTACTAGAATATCAAGTTTTTTTATTATATTTTACGATGAAGCTTAGATATTATGCTTACAGTGATTTTAAAAATTTCAATTCCTAGAAAACTTTCTATCACAAAGATCTAAGGAATTTTGAAGTGAAAATAATGAATTCATGTTTAGTCTATATTTTGTTCCTTTCCCGCAAAAATATTTCCTTTTCTTTGATCCATGACTTCTACACGGAAAAAAATATTTTACCTAGTGTCGGTAGGGAGATGGATCTGTGCTCATTATGCTCTCTTCTTTCTGTTTCTCCTCCATTTCATATAAGGTTTAAAATAATACCCGTGATACTCCTGAGTGGTAAATAACTACTCAGAAAAGTTATTGCTCAGATTGAAATGACTATTTCTGGATCATGCATTTTTGAAGTTATCAAAACTTGCGCATTTTCCTCTTGATCGCAAGAAAAGAAAAAGCATGCGAACAATGAAATAGCAATTCCAACAACTGATTGTCGTATAATTCTTTTCCTTAAGTTTTGTAGAAGCTCCTTTTGCTTTTCCAGCAATGTATGTAATGTGTCATCCAATTTCACATTCAATAAGTTGATGGACCTAGTCTAGCTACCGGGATTACAAGGGATGATCTCTGATAAAGATGAGTACCCTTAACAAAATAAAACAATATAGTTAACAAGGCACATGTGGAAATATGATGATGGGTAGTTTGTTAGGATCAGAAATTTTGTTGATATTGGGATGTTTTCAAATTTGTTTTATTTTAACTCGAAAACTGTAACTGTTCAAGCGGATGCAAATTATAACATCAACAAGAGTTGATGTTAATTGGTTATTGACAATTAGGGCTGAAAACCAGTTAATTTTTGTTCATTGGTTGTACAATTCTGTTTTGTCTGTTAAATCTGTTTTGAGAGAAGACGTCGTGATCGTAACCTTCAACTTCAAATTAACCACCTAAGTTGAAAATAACGAAAGTTAGGATTGTGAAGTTCAATCCAAACCTGGACGAGATCCTTCACCATTTTTTAAATTGCCGTAAGCTACTTGAATCTTTATTGGGGTCAGATGATTCCAATGGAGATTTAACGATGGCTGTGTACGGAAATTTAAAACCTTCTGCTACTGACGTGGTGCCCACATGACCCCCAACTAAATTCAAATTACCCGCAATTTTTTATTTTTATTGTTATGGATTTGTGACTTGCAGCTACCTTCAAGTTACAGTGACATCGATCGTTTCACTTATTGATAAATTATTCAGTAGTGTGGTATTGAGTTTATTAACTATCTAAAGTTTGAAAGGGGTCATTTTGGCACCACGTCAGTGTTTGTGAAAATTGTACGAAAATGGCAGATTCATCCAAAATGGTACATTACGGTGATAAAAACTTTGAAGAAACTCTGTTAACATGGCATGATGAGGTAGAAAGTGAGGTTAGCGATATGGAAGAATCAGGTGGCTCTTTAAATGACATTGAAAGTGAGCATGATACAGATTCGGTATTAGAAGATAATAGTGAGGGAGCTAGTGGTGACTTGTCTAACAAATCCGATTTCGAAAGTGGTGAACAAGTTGAAAATGGAAGGAGTTACTATAGTAAAAATAGATTTAAGTGGTCGTCAAAACCTTTTGTACAGAGAACGAGAACAGAGACACATAACTTAGTTTCGTAATTACCAGGACTTCGTGGTGATGCCAAACAGTTTGGCAAAAGTGCATCGCCTTCACAAATATGGAGGTGTCTAATTGATAATGACATTCTAGCTGAAATTCTTATACATACTAATCGAAAATTATCTGACTTAGGAAGAAACTATAAGAGGCTTAATAAACCGGAATTGGGAGACCTTGATATTATAGAACTTGAAG
>WOGR01003365.1:0-15984 GCA_015342045.1 Leptinotarsa lineolata
CATATCTATATAAATGGAGAGTTTTTATTGTAGTTATTTTTTTTTCTTCCCTTTAGTTCTTTTTGGTTCAATGATGGACGAATAGAAACCATTAATTATTATAATTGAATTTACCCTTGGTCGATTTTAGTTATCCTATCAAATAATACCTTTGCTACTGATAGGTAGACGAAGAGATTGCCTGTCGAAAATTCACCCGACGATCCTTCTTTCAGTATTCAAAGAAAATGTATTGAGTTACGAGAATCTTCATATCACTGATTGAGGAGATGAAAATCTGTAACAGAAAATATATAGATGACTTTAATGGGTTGCGCATAAAATTTCATGTTCTTGCAATGAAATTTATGATTTATTCATTAAAAATGCCACAGAATCGTCGGCGTCGTGTTTGACAGGCATTTTAGCAATCATTCATAGATAAGATAATAGGATCGAATGAATTCATTGTTAAATCAATGATTCTTCTAGAGATGTAAATGTTCTAGCAAGTTTGGATGTAGTTTTTTATCCAGGAATGAATACTTTGAGAGACATCGAGAAGAAATATGTTCGTTCGAGCCAGTTGTACTCTTTTAGTAAATATATTTTTTGAAATTCCATAATTTTTTTCGATATTCACTTTTTGTTTGGTGATAAATTCCACGAACAGACTTTTGGTACTCTCACAGGGGTCAAAATAGGTCCAATTTCTATAATGTACGTCATAGACGACTTGCTAGAGTTTGTCTTGCATGTATTATCTTTTCAAATAGTTTCAATTGAGAATATATTATGTGTATGACAATACGAAATCACATAAATATTCGATGCGTTTATCAATTACGATCGGAATATCCAGTTTACCAGGGAATGTGGATACAAAATTTTGTCGTTAACGAATAGTTCAGGTAGATTCATGAACTATCTGTCTCATCATATTGAGTCCTAAGTGGAACGAATGAAAATGCATTTTTATTGTTTTCTCGAAATTATTCGAAGATATCTCCTATTCTGAAACTTTATTGGAAAATGTACAGTTGAATTTGCCTTCCTTGATGTTTTTTCCCAAAATAATAATATATCAAGAAACATTGATGATCTTAATAATAGTAGTGGAGTTAAAGTTGTCAGTTTTCATTTCTTCACCATATATTGCAGATCTTACACCAAACATTTTCGAACATTCAAAGATTTTGATAACATCAGTATAAAAACAATGTATATTCTGAGCCACATCAAGGCGGCAAGTCTTTGGTATTTCAGAAAAAGAGTGGAAGAGAGAAACGTATGATGTAATCGATGCAGAGAAGGATGGAATGAGTATCGAAGAGATTCAAAAAGTTTTGCCCCCCTTGGGACTCCGCCTCAGCCCTCGGGTCTTCACCTCTGAGTCTCCTTTTCACGTACCACTCACGTTGTCATCGCAAGCTGAGAGAAATCAAATTAAAAAAATTCATCGGTATAAGAATCGAACCCAGGTCGTCGCCGTGGTAGACATTGTTCTTAGCGTATACACCAACGTGAGATTTTGGGAGTAATTTCAATTGTTGAAATTCATGGCAGTTGTTTCGTCGGGGCAAAAATTGACTCATTTTTTGTACAACTGACTCATTTTTTGTACTCAACCGCATTTCTTGATTTCCATGGAATTTCAGGGAAATTGTAACGTCATCTTCATGTGGGACATAGATTTAAATGAGAATTGATGTTTCATACGAGGTGTGTGTGTGAAACAGTAAGAAACACGTATGACGTAATCGATGCAGAGAAGGATGGAGATGGTATCGAGGTGATTCATCTCCAGCGCAAGTATGACAGGTCCGGTGTGGTCGGTTGTGAAATAAATCGTTGTTAATGGGGACGATGAAGAGCGTTCCAAACATTATCCGAGTGTTTCGTGGTCATTGTCGTTTTTTCATAGTCGTTTTCGTTTCGTTTTCGGTTTTTGTTATGGTTAGGTACAAAAGAAGAAATGAAACATTTTAAATAGAAACTTATTATATTCCAGAAACATATCACGAAGTCATTTGTATGAAATATCTACCTTTTGGAGACATCGATTGTAGTTGGTTCAGTAGTGAATGTGATGCATACAAGGTGAGACACCTTCGTTGTTGTCGAATGTGGGTACCATCCACGTCCTATTGTCATAGCCCTCAAAATTCACAACGTGTGTAGGTATATCCAACTCGTAAAATTTTGCAGTTAGTCATGTTTTTGCTATCCACATTATTATTTTTTGAAGCAGTGAATTTTGAATATAGAATTCTTAGTATTTCAGCTAACCCTTAAATTTCTACAACAAAGCAGATTGATTCATTGCATTATTAAGATTCAAGGTATTGTTCACCAATTTCGTTTGATCTGCTAAGGTTTGAATTATTCTTAGGTGTCCCTCAATTTGGGTTTTTCAGTTGGCATTCTAATGTATATTCCTCTTGTAATCCATTTATCCTCATAAAATTCAATATTCCCGAATACCTACCTACCTAAGCAACCCATATATTCCAGGCATATTTCCATGTGAAATTATTTCCCAAATTCCTTTATTGATATTTGTGTCCCTATCCTGAGGACTCACCTGCTATTATAACTTCTTCCTATCTATAGTTAATCCGGTCCCCCTTCCCCTTCCTATAATGACCATTTTGACCCCCTCTCTGAGTAGTTAGGAAGAATTTTTGCATTTGTAAATTCATATTTCATTATATTCAAAACCTTGTAACAGAACAGTTAGAATAAATCTTGTCTTTTCTACAGTACATCTTGCCAGTTATTCATCAAATCTTACCTTTTCACAAGAGTTAATATTACTCTTGTGTGTATTAAACATTCAAACTCACGATAAAATAATCGAGGGTCAAAACAATATCCTCGCACATAAATGAGTAGTTCTCACCGTTAAGGGTGAGCATTATATTACTAATATTCAAAGGATTGAATATTGTCGAATCATTGTTGACTTTAGAAACAGACGATCACATAGCGAGGACTTTCGAGAAACAAAAATGTCTTGACGGCTCATATTTCATTTTTTGCACCTTGGGTGAGAACAGACAGCATATGAAGTTCCCATTATCAAAACGATATGAGAATAGAAATGTCAGCTTGGATAGCTTCCAAAAGATGAAATTCGATTGAATCATGCGGAAAAATTTGTTTAACTTCGACTTCGACATTTTCAATTTCCAATTCAGCTTCTGGTGTTGGTGTAAATGCAGCAGGAGTGTGTATGTGTGTATGGCTCGTACTAATCGAATGGTATGTTTATCGTAGAAAACACACTGATAATCGTTGGAAATATTCTGGAAATGCTTGATGGGTATGAGCATGATGAATGTCATATGCGGTAGGGGGGTGAATTATTTTTATAGAATGTCAGCACCATATTTTCGCTTCAATTCGAGTCATTCGAAATTACAAATTTGGGATCGTATGCGGACTTATATTTGAAAACAGATATTTTGTTTTTGGCGGATGTTTTTGAAAATTTTCGACAAAAAAGTATAGCAACTTGTGGGTTGACTTCCGCGTGGTATTATACTTTGCCCAGGAACACGTAGGGTGTCATGTCGAAACATACGAAATGTAAATTACAAATTTTAAAAGACATTGACATGATTATGTTTGTAGAAAAGGCGATGAAGAACAGAATGTTACTTTTTTCAAATAGATATTTTGAATCTCACTGGAGTTTTATCTCAACACCAAACCGTTCTTTTCGACACTTCGACACGTGTTCCAATCACCAAGTGATCATCTTCGAGAGGAAATTAAACCTTCCTCTTGAAGACGATCAATTGTTGATTGAAACACGTGTCGGAGTATTGAAAATAACGGTTTGATGTTGGGATAGAACTCCGGTAAGATTCATTACTACACCAAAAAGTTCCAGACAGTGCATCGCAAGATATTTTGAAGCAAATAATAAATATACGGAAGCATACAATCCCAAAAAACCGTCAAAATATCTTTCATATTCAGACTTTGATGATTTATATGGGTGAGCAATGACAGAATTTCGATGGAATTCAGTTGGTTGAGAATTTTGATCGAGCTGTAACTTAAATTATCGACAATGCTTCGGAAGGCTACATATGTAAAGTTGATTTAGAGTATCCTGAGAGATTACATGATTCACATAAAGCCTTTTGGTTTCATCCAGAGCATCAAACAGCATCAAATTTCAAACAAAAAAATTATTGGGCACCTTCCATGATAAAGAAAAATATATTTCGCACTAATGCAACTTGAAACAACTATTGAATAACGGTTTGATTCTAACCAATATACATCGGGTTGTCGAATTCAAACAAAATGCGTGACTGCGTCCCTATAACGAGTTTGAATACTCCTCTGAGGACTGCAGCCACCAGTTCTCTTGAGAAAAACTCATATGAATTGATTGTTGACAATATTTTTGAAGAAACGATGAAATACATCTGAAAACACAGGGTGGTCAAAACTTTGAATTCGTGAAACGGCCAAAAATTCAATAGCAAGCCCCCGATTCCAGAGTCGAACCGTTTTCAATACACACTTGTTTGCTATTGAATTGAAAAAGACCGAACTTGTATTCAGTAAATCTTTGTACACCGAAATGGCCGTTTTGAATATTTCAAAAACATGCAAGATCAAATAATAATGAGTGGTGTAATTAGGGTGACCTTGAACAATATGTCTGAAGCATTGGTAGGTGTGACCTTGAAAGATATGTCTGGTGCATAGCTGAAAATGTATTCATCAAAAAGTTTTTGTTGTCTGAGACATTGTGTATGTGTGTGTGTGTGTGTGTGTGTGTGTGTGTGTGTGTGTGTGTGTGTGTGTGTGTGTGTGTGTGTGTGGTGCACATGTCGAGCAATAGTTGTGTGGCTACGTGCCGTCTACCAACAGGCATCGTGTGGCCTACCTACTTTGAGTGGCCCTTTTTTTTGAGGCCACATAATGCGGACCTACTCTAAACCACTCTACACGGTCTGCTGATCATAATGATACCTACTTCTCTATTTGACCCCAGAGTGATGGTTCTGGGATGTGTCAACATTTGTGTTAACCTTTCAAAATTTCATCTACTTTATGTGGCCATCACTTCCGTCTGACCAGTGCTGCCTCTACAATAACATCCATCTTCGGAACTACTTTCAAGGACTCTCGATTTATTCATCGGGCGGGCTGAAGCAGAATTGAATTCTCGCAACTTGTGTCTGAAAATGCCTTGTGTGGACCATCAGGTGCTCATTATTCATTAAACTTCCCTCCAGATGGATAACAGTAAATTTCTTCTATGTTGAGCAAAACAATAAAACAACTAACCAAATGTATATGGTATATGATGAAATGAATATTTTAATTTCAACAAATATAATTACTAAAATTTTATAAAATCGTTTGAAATCCCTGAAATGAACAATACAATTGGAATTTAAAAAAATAGCTAAAAATGACAAATATATTAAGCAAAAAACTTGAAAAGAATTCACAGTGAAATAAAATACAATTCATTCAAAAATTTTTACAATTCACCAAAACAGATGGTGTACCTGGTCTGGTCACTGAAGCGCGTCACGGAACTGGTCCTGTGTTGTGGTAATGGTGGGCTCCTATTTTTGTCTCAATAGGTGGCTATATTCACCCCTTGAAATACAGGTGGGATTAGTGGCTGGCTTCGATATTCACCCCTTGAGCGACTTGGAGGTCACATATCAGGTATGTTCACTAGTGGGATTCAATATTCACCCCTTGAGCGACTTCGAGCGACGTGGGAGTCGATTCATGAAAACAAAATGCACAAAATTAATATTGGACCAGAGAAATGTACACTGCACTTGAACCTTGGATGTCTGTGGTGAAGTCTTTCAGCGTTTATTCACTTGAAGGTGTTTTATACAAAAGAATCTCAACGTCTGAAATTTTGAACAGTTCTACAATGACAATTCAACAAATGTCGAGACTATCATTCATTACTGAACAAAAATGTTATGATGAAACGTTTGATCGTTACATATTCTCCTTTCGTCGCGAATAAAAATTTCAAAGCAGAGCTTTGGAATTTTTTTTGTTCTACAGGTAATATTTGGATAAAATACTAAATATGGAAAGAAAGTGTGAATTAAAGCATTTACCTAGCTGAAACTTCACTCCCTGAACACTGGAGGTTGGATGAGAGAAGGAAAAAAGAGATGCGAAATGTGGCAACCCCCAGGCAAGGAAATAGCATAGCCAGAAGTCATCACAAGCAATCTGGTATGGACGCCCTCTTCGCTGCTAGATGTTAATAGCTGAACCGATGAGAACATTCATGTCCAGTCATCCCAGAATACTTGAAACGACCACCAACCACCCGGATACCCGACCTGGAATTCCCCAGACGGTGCATCTGTGGTGAAAAAATATGGTTACAATATTATTTTAACCAGTTACCACCTCCAACTGAGGTGAGATATAGTACTACCAGACTAAAAATAGTGAAACTTCACTACATACAAGAGATGAAGAAATTTCCGGGATACCCTTATTTCTTCTCAAACGCTCTGAACAAGTCCTCAGCTATGACAGATTCATGGAGATCAGGTTCCCACAGTAGTATTGCCTGGCCGCTCTTAGGCGAGCTTCACACGCTGACCGACCTTGATCTCCACGCTAGCACAGACAATACCACCCCAAAGTTCACCCTTCCATGGAACCCGCTAGCAAGCCAGCTGTCGAATCTGAGCGATGCTCATACCCCACCAGAGTGAGTCCCTGTGGAAAAATATACAAAAGAGAATCATCCTTTCTTCTTACAAGAAAGGGATAAAACCTCCAAATAACTCCTTCATTAGAGTATCTATTGCGAGATGAGTAGTGAAATTGGAAAAGGAATAGGGAAATAAATTTATGATAAGATATTATAAAAGTTGGAACTGTTTATCAAAAATCTATGCAGCAAACAAGAACAAGTGTAGTGTAGAATATATCAATATGAATAATTTGAATCAACTCTTGCTCCTAATGAGCAAATTGTTTCCTGAAATCGATAATTTCCATAGATACATACATATATCAGATAATTTGAGCTATCATATCTCAAAGAGAAAGTGGGTAATTATGTGTAAGATATATTTCAGGAATTACGATAATTTATTCCTCCAATCCGCATAAGATGATTAGACATATTTATCCAACAAGATAATTGCATCTATGCGAAATATTATTCAGATATATCAGTACAGTGAGCTGTGCAACTCAAGGAAGGCTCTGACCGGAAGAAATTCCATTTTGGAATTACTTTAAAGGATTTTCTGATATGCAATCAAAGATAGAGTTGAATAGAGACCTGTCACAATGTACTGATCCAAAATTCAGTGAAGTAGGCAGAAAACGATGACGGTAAATAATAGTTTTCTTTTTTTCAAGAACTATTTATGGCTGAAAAGATAAACTGAAATTCATAAGCGAAACTTAGAATTTGATTTAGATAGCAGACTAAAAACTCAAATAAGGTAGTTTTTTGGAAAAAAATATTTGTTACGCTGTTAGTAACTGACTGAGCTGAATCAAAATGTACATATATGAATATGCTTTGAATTGATTCAGAAAACATTTATAGTGCCCAAATGATGGAGTTCCACCAACAGGTTGGTGTATGCCCCTACAGCGATAGTCTTGAGCCGTACACTGAGCAGCTAACATGTTTCAATCTGATTCATCATCTGAATCAAGGAACTTAGGATCAGGTTTCAAATCTTTCACATGATAATTAACAAGATCAGTACCATCATGAAAATCGTCCAATATTTAGGAAGCTGCTATTCCAAGACGATAACGATAATGAATCCCAACAAAATTATACCCTGATAAATTGAACAGAAAAAATATGGGTAAAAAAAAGACATGATAAAGTCAAGATGGAGTTAAGATGAAGATAAGATAAAATTGAGATAATATTGAGATGAATATGAGATAATTTTGAGGTTAAGATAAGACAATGTGCAAGAGAATCAAACTTGACTCGTCAAGAGATGAATGACATCAGATGATCACACATTACAGTAACAGAATCTCGAGGTATAAGAAATTTGAAATTTTGTCAAAAGTCATCAATACTTCCCAGAAACAATTTTCAGGGAATCACGTTATGTAAAATTTCCATGAGAATGATATTTCACTGAAACAGAAATTTCAATGTGAGTCAGTGATGAAGGAAAAAGGTAGTAATATAAATTGTAATCAAAATTTCGAAAGATCATAGATAGATAATCAATCTTTCAAAGTTTTTGAATAAGCTCAAATTTGCCACACAGAAATTATCAAACGGTAAATACTTTAGAAAAAAATAAAACTCATTAATAATTTGTTCCTTTCAACATAACATTTCTCTTCAGGGAACAAACTTTGACAAAAAGATATCAGATAAGATGAAATAAGAGATAGGATAGATAGATAGATATATAGATAGAAGTTTATTGATTGGACACCAATTAAATATTGGATTGACATGTCAAATTGACATAGTTACATTTTACTCATTGCTAAGATGAAATTAATTATGTCCGTGAAATATAGGAATAATTATATAAAACTATCCAATAGAATTAAAATCGTCAGTAGGACTCTGACATCACATCATGAATTCCTTTATATTATAGAATGCTTTCAAGAGCAAAAGAGATTTCAGTTTAGACTTGAATCTAGACAGGTTCGACTGGTTTTTAATTTGTGGGGTAATAAATTGTAGAAATTCTTGACTGCATATTTTGGGGATTTTTATAGTTGTTGTATGTGGTTAGTTCTAGTCTAAATCCGTTTTTTTTTTGCGAGTTTGGTGGTTGTGAAATTTTAAATTTTGCAAGAGACTGTTTTTGATAATGTAAATGTGAATCAGAAGTTTGTATAAATAAATACTAGTGGAAGTTAGTATTTTTTTCTCTTTGAAGATATTTCTGCAGGATTCTCGATAATGCAAATGGAACATCAGGCCTTTTTTGTGCTGAAAGAATCTGGTATTATCGGTGGCCAAACCATAAGTTACAATGTTATAACTTATAGTCGAGTAAACCGATGCAAAGTACACAGAAATTATACCCTCCGTATCAAGGCAACTTATCAGATTTTTTATTGCGAAGTAGTGTTTATTTGATTTGGAGCAGATCATAGTGATGCATTTCTCCCATCTGAGATTGCTATCAATAATTGTACCTAGAAGTTTGCAACTTTCTTGAAATATTATTGACTGATTATTAATGTTTAGTTGTTCTGTGGAAAGTTTTTCTGTTTTGAATTTCTGGAGTTGGATCGCAATAGTTTCGCAATAATTTATGATCAAACAGTTTTTATACACTAATTATCAAATTGGAGAATAACATTATTTATTTTTCTGAGTGGCTCATTTGTAACTGGGCTGGATACTATTATAGATGTATCGTCAGCGAACATAAGGACCTCTCCATCATATGCGTAATCAGAAAGGTCATTGATGAACAATAAGAAAATCAAGGGGCCGAAAGTGCTCCCTTGTGGAATACCAGTGTCAATTACGTAATCATCGGAAGTTTGTTTATTGATTTTTACTATTAGCTTACGACCTTCTAGAAATGAACGGATCCATTGTGATATGCTTCCGCGAATTTCGAATGCATTTATTTTTGTTACTATAAAATCAAAGTTTAGCGTGTCGAATGCATGTGACAAGTCAAAGAAAAGTCCAATAGTGGATTCATTTCTCTCTAGTTTTTAGTTCTCTCTAGTTTTATTTGTATGAACTCTTTTGTTGCCGTTTCAGTGGAATGACCTTCTCTGAATCCATGTTGGTTTTTATTCAGTAGATCAAACTTACACAGAAAGCTATTTATTCTTTTTGATATACCTTTTTCTAGAATCTTTAATAAAGTGCTCAGAAGCGCAATAGGTCTGTAGTTCATGAGAAACATTTCATCTTCTTTTTTGTAAATAGTTGTCACTAACGATATTTTTAGGAGACTTGGGAATTGTCTTGATTCAATTGATTTATTCAGGATGAATATTAAGTAGGGTACTATATCTGAAGCACAATTTTTCAGAAGATAGACTGGGACTTCATCTTTTCCGGTAGATTTCTTTTTTTTTAAATCTCGTATTATTTCTTTTATTACGGTAGCGGTGAAAGTTTCAAATGAGAAGGAATTTATGAGTTGAAAACGCCAAGTTGTGCAACTCATAAATAAATTATCATTGGAATGGGTTTCAAGTTGATCACCGACAGTCGATACAAAAAAGTATCCAAATATATTGGCTAAATCTCTTTCGTTTGAAATCATTTCTCCTCCGTGGTTGAGTTCTATGTTTTCTGGTGATTTTTTCTCATTCAAGCGTGAATTTACTATATCCCAAAAGGCTTTGTTTTTATTGCTGGAGTTTTTTATAAGATTTGTATAGTAATGTTGTTTCGCTTTCCGTACGTGTCGATTATACGACTTTTTGAACTGATTGTATTCAATCTGAAGATCGATATCGTTGGTATTTCTTTCCATGCAAAATTCAAATTTTGTAAATTTTTAGATTCGAATTTGCGTTGATGGGTGTACCAGGAGGCAGATACTCGAGGTAATTTCGACTTTATCAACATTTTTGGAAAAGAAGCTTCAAATGCAAATGAGAAATGTTTCCAAAATTATTCGAGAGAAAAGTTTATGTTAGAGGTTTCCAAGCAACGCATTTCAAGTGGAGTTAGATAATGTATGAATTGTCTAATATTCAAGTCAGTGTATTTTTCTCTGTGAATAACATCATTTTGTATTATATTTTTTATTTTGATATGAGCGAGTTGGACAATTTGAGCAGAATGATCTGAAATACATGGATCAACTATTTGGAATCTCATGTTATTTTTTGTGTTTGTAATAATATAATCGATTGCTGAAGCACTTGCTTTTCATAAATAGGTATATATCATTGCGAATCATTTGCGAATACATGTACCTAACTATCATTGTTTTTCTTTGATCAGTAAGAATACAAACTAATCAAAGAAAGCTTGTGTTTTGCACTTCTCAATGATCATCCAGAAAATATGCAGAATTCATAGAGTTATGAATCAGACGAGTGATCAGTATATACTGATTTCAGATCGAAGGAAACAGGTACAGAAAATAATACTAGGTGAGTATTTGATAGTTATTTAAAATTACAGGTATCAACAATCCAACATTATTTTCAGAATAGTAACATATGATTGATCAATAATATTTATTTTAGAGTAAAGTAGATGATTTTCAGAATTCAATTGTTTTCTCAAATTATAGATAAAGATTAACATTAATTTCATCTGACTCTATGAGTTCCTTCATTTTAGTTTTGAAAACTTTCTCCCTTCTCAATTCTTTCACACATAAAGGTAGTGAATTATATAGTTTCGGGCCAATGAAAAAAACAAATCTTCGTAAGTGACTTTTCTTGAAAATCGGTAAGTCAAAAGATTTGTTTTCTATCTATCAGATAACATAATGTTTGAGCGGATTGACAATGGGCTTTGTTTTACGGTAGGTATATAGTAGGCAATGATATGCAAATAAGTTTTTGATATTTAGTTGCTTGGATTCCTTATACAAACTTTTTGTATCATATAATCTGTCCTTTTTAAAAAGTATTCTTAGCAAACAATTTTGAGTTGTTTGCAACAAGTATTGCAAACAAATATTTCTTTTTTAATTGTTCCATTTCCCACAATTAATAATTAATATATGATTCTCAATCATAGTATATCACGTAGCGATAAAATATCCCAGAGACTGTTTTAATTCGAATGTCACAATAACAGAATTGCAATGGTAATTAAGAGATAAGTTGAAAGGTTTGATAGGTGTGTCTTTCGACACGTCTACGAAATCCTGTTTAGTGAGAAATATTCGAGCTTTGATAGGATAAATTTATTGCTAATTATATATTCAACAGGCTGATCTATTGGTTGCTCCAAATCGTTCGATCATCATGCAATATGCTAATTGAGTTACATATAATTTTGCCAATTTAATTGTCAAGCAACATTTTGAAGAGTTTTGGAAACGAACTGTAATAAAGGATATGTGAAACCTTCCAAAATTTTTGTTATTTTTTTTGAGCCCGGTACCTCTGGCACCACCCTAACTATAACTTTCCAACACTTGGACTGCCTAAGGACTTGTCGGAGGATCTATGGAAAATATTGCGGCTTAGCCCTCAAACAAGTGATGCGATGATTATTAGCCCAATGGTTACGTACGGTGTAATTGGCTGTAGCTTTTCAGAAAACATAAAACTAAGGTATCTAGTATACAGAATCGAGCTCACTTGACTTTCTCCAGTATTTTCTGCACTGCAGCGTCAGCAGCAGAGGGAATTTTTCTTTTCCTTCCAGGAAACTGTTATTTTTTTGTGGGGATGGTGTGCCCGGCTCTTAAGCAGATTCTAATATTGTACAGTTCTCAGTAGTAAGGAAGGATGAGAAATTCTTCTTTTATTGTCTTCTGGTTGACTTCTGTTCTTAAAGCTCTCTGCAATCTCTCCTGATGAACCTTCCTGACGTAGAATAGTTGCTTGTCGTAACTATCTTTCTAATTACAGAAAGTGAATACATGATCAATAAGGTTTTGAACAATTCCTCTTCTAGTAGATTACAGAATTACACGTTGAACTGGGGTTAATGAAAACTTTTGTAAAAGCATTAGACCGAGAAGGTGATGCGTTTAAATATCTTAAACATGTTTTTCCGCAATTGAGTGATGCAAATCTCAAGGTCCACAAATTAGAAAAATACTAAGTGATCAACAGTTTCATCAAAAATTTAGTAATGTTGAATTACCTACGTGGAGTTCTTTCAAAAAAATTTTTACGAAACATTTGTAGAAGAACTACCTGAAAACTACTGCAGAATGGGATGTCGCATGTCTCTCTAAATCCATTTTTTGCACTCCCATTTGAATTTTTTCCCAGAGAATTTGGGTGCTGTCAGTGACGAACAAGGGGAAAGGTTCCACCAAGAAATACTGACAATGGAGCATCGGTACCAAGGCAAATGGAATGCAGCAATACTGGGGGATTATTGTGGGTTCCTTATGAGTGAAAACGATGAAACATTAGAACGAAAGTCAACATTTGCAAAAAGGTTATGCACAAAAGACTTCATTTGAATGTTTTTTCATGTCCTCAAAATATATTGTTTTTTCCTGTTTTAATCATACATTTCCCTATTACATGTGTAGCCATTATAATATCAGTCGCAATTTTTTTCCTCATTTGTTAGCTAGTGTAATCTACCCAAAATAACTCATTGTTACTTTCTGTAGCTTCTGGTTTTGGTAGACGCCATCCCAGTCTTCCACCAGGACGAGATTTGTAATAAAATGTAGTAAATCAAAGTGACACTAGAGATGACCAAGCGCAACACATTATTTTTTAAGGTTAGTTTGCTGTCAATCCCTTCAAATTCGCTGTTGTGTGAAAACCGCCGCCAATGACGCAAACTAGAGCAGACCAGGCGACCTTGTCACGCCGTACGACTTCCGCAGCGAGGGAGTGCGCCCACTGCGTCATGTGCCACTGTCGTGGTCGACATACGAACGACCTGTAATTAGCAGTGTTGCCACAGCGCTCCCACTTACCAGAAATATACCAATTTCGAAATAGTCTCGACTGAAGGTTAGGAAACATCGCTTGAATATTTTGAGGAATCAAAATTTCAGCTCAGGGGACCTCATAATTCTGTGAATCATAAGGACTGTGACTTAAATTATTATTCATTTCTTGACTTCAATCACCTCAGATCAATCAGTACTCTTCCTGCTCTGTCCAAAGTTCTAGAAAAATTATGGAAATACGAATACGAATCTTTGTTGAACAGTCTAAAATTCCACCTCCAAAGCTATCAGGGTTCAGATCTGGTTACAGTTGTGTGAGTGCACTTGCAAATATAACGGTTGACATTATCGAAGTTATTGATGAAAATAAAGCAATTGTATACATCCTACTGGACTTTTCAAAAGTATTTGATATGATTAACCACAGAATCCATCTAAACTTCACTACTCAAAGTTTGAATTTTACTGGAGTTTTATCCCAACACCAAACCGTTATTTTCAACACCTCGACACGTATTTCGATCACCAAGTGATAATCTTCAAGAGGAAGTGCATCAAAACTACTTGAAGTTTGACCAAAATGCTTGCAAACTTATTATTTTATACTAATCAAAGAGACTTCAACGTGTTACTTTGAATGCTAAAATCTTCTAATTTTGCTCATGTATCATGCGGTGTTACTCAGGGTACTATGAGTCCACTTCTGTTCACTTTATTCACTGCAACATTCCATGAGGCTCTGTAGCACTGTAACTACCACAGGTATGCTGATGACACACAGATATATGAAACCTTTGAACCCGATAATGTCATGCAAACTAACAGAGAAATAAATATCGACTCATAATCTATAAAAGACATATGTGATAAACATCTCCTCAAAAGTCATGTGCTATTTTGTTGATTAATGACAATGTCAGGAATGGGATATCTTATAATTTTATACTGAAGATGGGAAATGAAACAATACCTTTAGTGAGAGTGCAAAAAACTTGGGTTTGATACTATAACAAAAATTGAGACACACAGAACAGGTTGATATTATGTTAAAAAGAAGTCACACTAGCTTGAAGACGATTTACCCACATAGACACTATTTAGGCTAAGATGTTGAAAAATTCTGTGTGATTCATTAGTACTTTCCCAACTCAACTATTGTGATATTGTATATGGGCCATGTTTAGATGGCGTGGATAGTCAACGTATTCAGAAAATCTAGAATTGGATTCGGAAGATGGTAGATGCTCATAGATGGTAGATAGCTTCACAATCGGATCTCCAGGTGGAGGCTGATTTGAGGGCATCATCCTGAAAAAGTTATTCGAAAACTACTGTTCCCGACAGTTAGCAGGGTCCTCCTAACAGTAGTCCTCTTTGCATGCTAACTGCAGTTGCTGAGAGGCCAATTAGCAACTTAAAAATCGATTTCTGCAACATCAGAGGGCTCAACTCAAATATCAATTCAGTACACCAACATCTTCAAACAAATAGTCCTCACATTCTCGCACTCACCAGAAACCAAAGTCAGTGCTTCAACAAATTCCGTTAATTTTCTATATCCCGGTTATGATTTCCACTCCCGATTCAAACGTAACTTTGGAATATCCCTTCTCCTATCAACGAGAGAAAATGCTGGAACCCCAAAACTTTGATGTTATGTGGTACAAAATAATATCACAGAAAGTTACTAAATTCATACGCTGCGTTTATCGACCACCATGCGATACACAATATATAGGGAACTATTGACTTTCTGCAAATCAATCATCCCAGTGCCGAATTTTCCATATTCGGTGACTTCAATGTTCACAGTGTCGAATTAAATTTTCAAATATTAACGACAAACAAGGGCACGATGTTGAGGATTTTGCGATAAGCAGTGGACTTACCCAGATTATGAATGAGCCAACCAGGATTCCTGACTGTGATGGAGAATAATAATAACAATAATAATAAACGTCTTTATTACTACAACCACACAAAAAAATAACAATATTAAGTTCTAACAACATATATAAAGTTATAGTAAAAGGCGAAGTTCAATTTTTGCAGCTATGCAAATAGCTGCTAAATTGCTCTTCCACTTAACCTAAAAAAGTCTCTGCATGGGTATTGAAATAGCATATCATTAATATAAGTATATGAATACATGAATAAAGATCAGTGACTGGCGATGATACAAAATTAGGCAAACTATTATTGGTCAGGAATTGCTCGAAGAGGAAAAAATAGAAGAAGAGCGGAGTAGAGAAACGTTCATCATGTTATTGATTTTGTAAAAGATATAATTTAAATTTTATTTTGAACTGAGAGGGTGGCAGTTTTTTTAAAAGTTCAGGAATAGCATTGAATACTTTAGCTATCTGGTAACTGAAGGAGCGTTTAAATAACTGGGTTTTGAAAATGGGAGGGGTTAAAGAGCCTTTGAACCTGA
>WOGR01003366.1:0-15983 GCA_015342045.1 Leptinotarsa lineolata
TTATTTTCCTTTTTTTTTATTTTACAGGAAAGACAGTATGTCCGTCTCCTGGTCTCCTGGTTCTGAGCTATCTCCCCACAAATTTTCAGCCAAATCGGTTTAGTCGTTTTTGAGTTATAAATAGTGTAACTAACACGACTTTCTTTTATACAATGAGGACGTAAAAAGTCTTCCTCCCCCTTAACTTTTGAACGAAACAAACTATCGAGGTCTGGTGAAATTCAGGTAAAAAGTTTTGAGCATATTTAAATACAGATGCCCAGTTAAATTTTCTGCCATAAATATTGGATCTATGATACCCGGGATTTTGGGTTATGCGGTCAAAAATGACCTCACAAAACTGCAGTCCTCTATCAGGGTCGTCTTTAGTTAATTTATACAGAATTTTCAATTCATATGGCTGAAATTTGTGTTTTTTAAGATATTTTTGCACAGTGGTCATAGATACGCCACAATTCGTAGCTACAGTTTTCGTTGTTTGTTGCAGACTATTAACAGCTGCCAGAAGGTCGATTTGCTGTTCTTCTGAAATTGATTTTCTTCCAGATCCTTTTTCTTTCGTTGCGCAACCAGTTTACTAACCAATTCCCTTAAGTAGGTACGAGATATTGGATTATTTGGGAAGCGCTCGTTAAATATTCTTTCTGCTTCATGGTTATTACGCCTAGCTTCAGCGTAAATTGAAATTGCTTCGGGTTTTAGTTCTAAAGGACGGGGACGAGGCATTTGAAAGATATGAAGAAATGTTGAAACCTATTGAAACTGTCAAAAGTATCTCCAGCAAAATAACTAAGGTATAAAAAAGTAAAACAAAAACCACAATTTGAAATACCAATAATATGCGAACCTGTTTTACAACAAAAAATTGGCTGTTCGACCAGAATCAGTAGCGGAGTTAAAATTCTGCTGCAATTAATAGTTGAAATAATTTATTTGTTGAATTTTTGGAGCAAATTTCAAACGCTTGTCAGTTTGAAACGGCTTGGCCGATTTTCACAAACACAGCGGTGTTGAATAAAGAATCGGAAGGCCCTCAAAACCAGGAGCCACGTGACCCCCCTTTATATTTAACAAAAAAAGTTGATAGTGCCCTCTTGACACTAGGCCACGTGACCACAATCATTTTTTTGCCAAAACTTAGTAAAAGTAGTACATTTTTAACTAAATTTCACTCGACCCCGATAGCTTGTTCCGTTCAAAAGTTGAGGGGGGAACACTTTTTACGTCCTCACTGTATATATAGATTACTGTATCTTCGAATGAGATAATGTGAGTGCCTTCTTTGATGATAGCATATGCTACAGCTGATTTGTCGGTTTGTCCGAGTTAACAATGTCTGTTGTGTTCAGAAAGACGGATACCTACACTTCTTTTCGTGATTCCAATGTAGACCGACCTTCAGCTATAAGGAATCCAGTACACCCCGGGTGTTGCTGAAGGTTCCTTTGCTGACCTTTTATTTTGCCTGATGGTTTTTGTTGGCTAAATATTGGTTTCGCGTCGTATTTCTTTGAGATTATCTCAATCCGGTATGTAACATTTTTTACATAGGAAAAGAAAGCTTTTCCCTTGACCAGCCTAGTTGGAGTTTCTTTAGCGTTCTCTCTCCTGGATCGCATGGTCCGCTCGAATTCTCCTTCGCTGTACCCATCCCCTTTAAAGTTATTTTTGAGGTAATTGAGTTTCTCAGGAAGATTCTCAGGTTCACAAATGCGTCGTGCTATCTCAACCAACGTTTCAATTACCTCTCTTTTTTGTGGCTGGTGGTTACAAATATATTCTATTGACTCTTTTGTCGCAATCAGGGCATCCGATGGGTTACCACTGTAGGAATTAATTGGACAGTCCTCTATCAGGTGTTTAATAGTCTGTCTTTCAGCGCCGCAGTCACAATTTGGGGAAGGTATTTTTCCCCACCTGAAAAGTGAGTCGGAGCATCTACCGCAATTCATCCTTATTCTATTAAGTATTGTCCAGATTCGCCTTGGTTGATCAAAACCCTCTGGCTTGTTTGGAGCGCTTGGCATATCCCGGTTGGCCTTCTCCTCCCAGTCTTCTTTCCACCGCTCAATTATGTTGAAGTTTTCTTCGATAAGAGTCTCTGTCATTTTCAGAAGAGGTTTTCGTGAGCGTAGCCCATTTATGGTTCTGCCGGTTATTCCAACGTGAGAGGGGAGCATAAGATCGGTGTTAATTTTTCCATACATTCTAATCAGAGCATGTTCTCGGCGAATTTGTGGAGGAGCTATGTAGCTCAGTGTGGGTAGCCAATAAGTGGGCGTGGCCTTGATTGTGCCTGATATGATACGCATAGCTTGATTGAGTTGGGCTTCAACACGTTATGTGTGTGGGCTGTTGATCCACACCGGTGCACAGTATTCCGCAACGGGGTAGACTAAACCCAGTGCTGTCAATCTGAGTGTGGGCGCTGTGAAACTCCATGTGGTGCTACATAGCTTTTGCAGGATATTATTTCGGGTTCTGAGTTTTGCAGCTGTCTTCATAAGAAGTTCTTTGAAGATTAGTGTTCTGTCAAATATGACACCCAAATATTATGGGTGCATATTGTGACTGAGGAGTCTGCCTCCAAAGTTGATTTCAAGTTGGTAGTTGGCCATCCTGTTGTTTAGGTGGAAGCACGTTACTTTCGTCTCTGCGGCATTGGGCTGCAATATCCAGTCGCCAGAATATCCCCCAAAGACAGCTAAGTCGTTTGTTAGAATTTGCTCAGTCATCTCAAACTCTATATAGCTTGTAGCGAGCGCCCAGTCATCCGCGTACCCGAACTTCTTGGATGTAGTCTCGGACATGTCTGCTATGTAAAGGCTAAAGAACAGAGGGGCAAGCACCGATCCTTGTGGAAGTCCATTATTCAGTTTCAATTTTGTGCTGGTTTTGTCGGCCAAAATGACTTGAAAAGATCTGTTGGATAGCATGGTTTTGATACCATCAGTCATCTTTCTGCATGGGATGGTTTGCATTAACTTCATATAACTCCTTGTCTCCCCACAGTATCGTATGCAGCTGACGGGTCTATGAAAGCAGTATATATTTTTTAGTTTCTTCTGAAAGCCAGTTTCCACATAGTTAGTGTGAGTATTTGGTCTGTGTAGCTGCGGTCAGGACGAAATCCTGCTTGTTCAACAGGTACATGTTGCAGTATTGTTGGGCCAATCCTTCATACAGCAGTCTTTGAAAAAGTTTGTAGACCGTGCTCAGAAGGGCAGTTGGACAATAGTTTTTTGGTGTATCATTTGCTTTCCTTGGTTTTGAAATAGCGACGATTTTTGCCCTCTTAAGTTGATAAGGCACAATGCCAGTCTTGAGGATGTCTGCAAGCCATTTTTCAGTAAATTCGCCGCTTTGCTTTAGGAATGTAGCATGGATGCCATCGAAACCAGGGGCTTTTCTAGTTTTCATTTCGGTCAGGGTCCCCGTGACTTTTTCACAGGTAAGGAGCTTGGCATATTCTGTTTTGAAGGCGCAAGTGGACTGGATGGTCTTGAGGTCTTTTTTAACTTTGATTGTGTGCACGGTTTTGGGATGCTCATGAAGTAGACATTATGTGGAGCGCTACTTGGTTTGGCGTTACTAGATTGGTTCCCTATATTCAAAATGTTATAGACCGGATCGGCAGAATCTTGGAGAAATACGGCGTGAAATCAATATTTAGACCAACAAAAACCATCAGAGAAATTCTAAGGTCAGCTAAAAATCGGATTTCTTCTAGTTGAGAATCGATCTACATTGGAATATGCTCTCAACAAGAAAGGCACTCATATTATCCCATTCGAAGATACATTATAACTTGGAGAAACTCAAAATTATTATCCACAAGTATATAGAGATGCAATAGAAATTCAAAAATATAGGATTAATTTCGATAGAAAAGAAGAGACAATGAACATTGATAATATGTGGCTACCTGTCCTCAATTATATACAAAGTCGTGTAATTGAAATGAGAGAAACAAAGCCACGCTCTGAAAAAATCCTTGTCAAATTCTATCAATGTAGACCACGGCCAAAAAAATCCAGAAATAGCTTTCACATACAATGAAATTAACTGAAATGAAACAAAATTGAATGAAATCAGATACCAAGATCATTGAAGAAAACTTTCGAAAAAGTTTTGGTAATGAAATGAAAGTCATCACCGGAAGAAGATTGTGGATACTAACAATAGAAATGTCATGAAATAACTTGATATGAAATATTTTTCAATTACTACAGTTTTTGTCAATTTCTATGTTGATATTTCATTTTATTCCATTTCATTCTATTTTTATTTCACTTTTCATTGTTTCTATACATGTCACTTTACAAATTAAAGTTCTAAAATTTTTTTCTATACTCTTAATTTCTTCAATTTGAATAACTAAACCGTATAACCAAATATTTTTATGCGATTATTGTTAACATTTTCGAACAATTTCAGTATTCAATTTATTTTTATTTCATTTGTTTGTCCACGTATTTGGAATCTGGTAACAATTTGGACAATAGAAATTCGAACTTGCAACGTTCACCAGGAGGTCCTGCTGGACCAAATTATGGAAAGACACCAAGTCAAATCTCTTCACTGAAATGAAGAAAGGGATATCCACCTGAGTAAGGGGATAGAAAACTCAAGCATTTTTCTTTGGTGAAGCGATTTCTGGTGAAGAATCACGAATAGTCTCGTCTAGTTGCTATGCAGTGAAAGAAAAACATGAATCAAATGAGAAATAGTACAAAAGACCTAAAACTGTGAGAAAATAACGAATATATTGGAGACAACAATGGAAGAGAGACATCCTAGAAGAGGAAAGAAGGTGAAAAACACGAGATGAGATCCTGAAAAATTAAGAAAACTGAATTTCCTGAAGCAACCCATATCAATGACATGGTTGAATGAACATCAAGAAATTTACAGAAAATACTTTATTGAGGATCAAACAAAATAGTGAAACTATTGTTTGACGAAAAACAATCATTTTTCTACGAACAAAAAAGAAAAAGTGAAAGCATCATTTGATTTGAAACTTTGTTATTGTACCGCTCATTTGACTTGGTGTATTTCCGACTTGGTGCATTTCCTCTGCCATAAGCATTTTATGTGGTATGGGTTAGTCTTGCTGGCTGAAGGGTCAAACAAATGCATACGAAAACTCAAAACGCCTCCCATGCGTCAATTCTCAGTGCCATTGTCTATTATTTCCCTTACACTCCTTTGGTCTTCAGGAAGTTTATCGGTGACTTTTGAATCTGCTCAAACATCTTTCAGTGTTCACACTACAGTCTGAATTCTCCCAATTTCAGTTGAGGAATTATAAAAAAAAATTCTACGGAATTTTATGTAAATGATAAACTTTTGGTTTTTTCGTATCCAAATAAATTAGGCAACATTTCCGCTAGTCGTTTCAAATCTATATGATTTTTAGTTAACTCTGTTATAGAGTCTTTCTAATCGTAATTTATGTGTATTATAATGTAGGCTTCATACGAGACTTCTAGAATTGAGTTTAATGTAAACGAATGTATAGTAAATAAATTTGATTGTTGCCTCGTTGTTGAAGTCTCTGCATATTCTGCATAAAAAAAACAAGGTTTTGCTGCAGGAATTTATTACATAATCCAAATGGAAAGTGAAAATCATTTTTGTATCAAAATAGATTCCAAGATCTTTAATTTAGTCTTCTCCGGCAATAAAATTATTGCCCAGGGAAAATTGAAAATGTATAGGTATGTTGTTTCTACAAAAAGATATATTTTCGTTCCAATAGTAAGTAGGCATACTTGAAGACTGGCTGTCGGATATAATCCAAGCCCTTCGTGGTATTAGCCAGGGGAATAGTTTTTTTATACGAATTATTCATTTAGATAATTTGAAAAAGATATAAATGCATATTTATTAATGTTAAGTTTCAATTCATTGTGGTTATAGTATTCTTATAAAGAATTGAGAACTTCTTCAATCTTTGAAGAATCTCTAATTGTCGTTACTTTTCTGAAGATTTTCAAGTCATCAGCATACAATAATAGTACTTGTGAATGCTTGAAGCAATATTTTGAATCATTTATAAATACTAGAAACATCAACGGACCCAGATGTGGACCTTGATGAACTCCGGAGATTGCCACAAATGTAGTAGATCTGTATCTATTTGCGCTCACTAGCTGACTGCGGTTGTGAGCGTAAGATGAAAGCCATCTGAGGAGGTCTCCCTGTATACCGATTCCAGCAAGTTTTGAAATAAAATGGTTACGGTCGACTTTATCAAATGCCTTACTGAAATCAGTATACAGTAAGTCCACCTGTGCTCGATTGTCCAATCAGTTGAAATTTAGTCGGCATATACCGGGTGATTCTCTAAGGTGGCTCACCACTGAAACCTTTTTATTTATTGGAGATAGAAAAAAGAAATTTGGGGGCTGTGTATTATAGTTCAATTCACATTTTTCGACATATTTACTTGCTTTGCCGTACTTCCGGTTTGACTGGAAATGACCCCAACTTTCGATTTTTAAATGGCACATCCTACATATTTTCACTTATTCCGATTACGAATGATATTCTAAATCCAAAAGTTTTTCACTTGTCAATATATGACAAATAAAATCATTTTTATTCTAGTTTTTATTTTTTGATCTAGAATGCCATGGATCGTGTAAATCGCTTCATTCTTGATCAAGTAATATGGAAAAACTACGACTGTGAAACTTCACAGTCGTTTGAAGTATTATTTCATAGTCCCAAACATGAATTTTTCCAGTTTACTTGATTTTTTCAAATGGAAAGGGGGTGGCTCTTCGTCACTTTCTTACGAATAATTTGATGCCACACACTTTCACTTTATTTTCTCTATTTTCCTGAATAATTGCAAGAAACGATCATACCTTATAACAAATAATACGTATTCGGTATACTTATGTACTAAGTCCTGTTATTCTAGTTATCCGTAACAAACAATTGAAGCTATTGCTAGGACTACCTAAACAAATGGGCTAATGAATATGCTGTCACTTTTGAAAACTTATTTGTAGTGTAGTTTATAATTAGATATGGCAAATTATACTACAAACGAGAAAACTGACATGTTGCTAGTTTACGGAGAAACAAAAAAGGGTGCAACTGATGCAGTTCGAATATTTATGCTCAGAGGTTCCCTAAAGGTCGCCATCCCACTCGGCATTATTTTCCAAAACTGGAAAGAAAAATGCGAAATGAACCAGAAGAAAATTCCAATAACTTAATCGTCAGTGAAGAAAAAGAAGTAGACACGTTGTCCTATGTTGAAGTGAATTGTACGATGGCAATTCGCCAAATTGTTTCTGAGTGTGATATAAGTTATTCGTTCGTTTGGAGGATTCTTCACAAATATAATTATCGATCATTCAAGTACCAACTACACCAACATCTTTACGATAACGATCACAACCGATCACAACTTGGGTATGTTCAATAGGAATAATGGAAGGTACTGATCTCAAACAAATCTACATATGATGCAAAATGGAAATTTCCAAGAGCGACTTGGTTTCAATTGCTGGATGGGTATTATCGTAGGAAAACTTTTGAGGCCAATAATTTTCGACAGACAACTGACTGCGGAAAGATATCCTCAGATATCTTAGAAAACAAATTAATGATTTCATTGAAGATTTACCACTGGCTAACAGAGTTGATATCTATTTCCAACAAGATGCAGCGCCACCTCACAATTCTCAAGTCGTAGGAGAACATCTGAATAATACCTTTCCAGAAAAGTGGATGGGCACTTATGGACCTATTCAGTGGCCTGCGAGGTACATTCTTGAGTTGTCATATTTTTACATATTCTAGATCACCAGATCTTACTCCGCAATTTTTTTTTAAATTGAACTTTGCCGTGATCAAAGAGGAGGCCATTTTGAAAATTTATAACCTTAATGGAGTAATTTGTGACTTTCTTGCAATTATTCAGAAAAATAGAAAAAATAAAGTGAAAGTGTGTGGCATCCAATTATTCGTACGAAAATAATCTTTCACAAAAAGCCGACAAGCCACCCCCTTTCCATTGAAAAAAATCAAGTAAACTGGAAAATTCATATTTGCGACCGTGAAATAATTCTTAGAAAGACTTTGAAGTCATAAGCCTCACAGTCATATAGTAGAGTAAATAATAATTGAGATATAGATCTTCAAAAACACATAACATTAAAACTGACAAAACTTTTTAAATAACGTAATAGTCATATCCGAGGGTAAGTTTTGCTTTAACAATCATTCACCAACATTTTCCCTTACTGCAATATTGCAAATGTAATAGGAACGAATTTCACTAATTTTAATCATGCTGGAGAAATGACAGGAATTTTCAGAACTTTTTTCAGCACTTTTCCTTAATGAAAAATCCTTCGTCTACCTCATCACGCTAATCACATTGAAAAACGTTCAGGATTTATAGCGAGAAGATTCAAATGAAACTTATTTATAGAAGTTAACCAAGTCGAGTTCCCTATCCAATATAATGTTGGTTGGTAAACTGTATAGTAACACTATTTTTGTAGTGCCGATAAAAATATCGGATATACTTCGTTTGTTTACATGCTTATCGAAGGATGTTTGCAGTATTGATGATATGGTAATTGATTGGATTAGCTGGGTTGTAAAATGTCAGGTTGTAAGGGAAATTGACACCATTTGCTGAAAGTGTGGTGATAATAATACGCTCAGGTTATCGATTTTGTAATATCAGTTGTGCTATCTTTAATGCCGTGCTTTAACATGGAAATCGTGTACAGATATAAATGTGAATACGTGCTAGCCATAACCCTCATGCTTCAACTGAGAAAATGAATTCATCTCTCCCAACATTGCTACACATTAGTAGGCCCTGTTGAATGCTTCATGCTCCAAAACAAGAAAGCAAGAACAAATCGGATAATACCTTCTTCTATGATTATTTGAAACTACGTATGTGACCGTTTGCTGTTGAGTTAGTAGTCACAAGTGCCCATAACTCACACCTTTAAACCCATCACAGTTGACCAGATTCATAACCTACTACCTTGAGTCCAAACGCAGATGCGCAAAGTCATAACTTCATAGTTGTATTTGAATCATTCGCGAAGGGAAACTTGAGAATTTACCTACTTCAAAATTGTTCTCAAATGTCAAATCAAATCATTCATTCTCTATAGACAAGACCATTACATTGTATGAGAAAACTTCATCAATACTAAAAAGAGACAAATACAAAGTAAATTAAATAAACAGAAAGAAAATTCACAAAAATTTCAAGCAGCTAAAAGTACATCGAAGTAATGAAAACATGTATTCACTGGAAATTTTTTCAGTTTGAGGTGCCCACAAGCTTCAACACCCTGAGAAAGTCAGGTAACTTGTTATAAATTTCAGCACCAGTTTCAGATGTGTCTTTTTATATGATATAATAATTATGGGGGCTGATAAATGTGATTATACACGTGGCGATTTTATTTTTATACCCCCCCCCCTTGGCATCAAACCGGAGTTTATTTTGCCACAGAAATTCTGAAATAAATCGAGTCACAATGTTTAATATTGATATTTCAGATTTAATTATGAAAGTTAGAATTATGTTGTATATTTTTTCATTGAGTGTACACTGTGGTAAGTTATACCACAGTGTACACTGTTTGTGAAGAAAAAGTTCCTGTTTTGAAATACAAAGACACAAATTTGAGAAATATATGTCCCTGTCAATGTGAGAATATTGAGTTTTTTTTAATTTCACGGCAAGTGTCGCAGTGTACGTGAAAAGAGGTTACTGGGATTGTGCAAGCTCCAAAAGTACATTGTCGTGGTAGAAAAAAAATTGAATTGGACGAGTACCAGAAAAATTTTGTACGCTATACCATTCATTCTTTCTTTTTTGAGAATAAAGCGCCAACCCTCGAATCCATTAGGACGAAGGTAATGGATAATGATCTCATTCCAAAAATGAGCAAAGAGAAGTTAAGGAAAATAATGAAAGAAGATTTAAAATTTATATATGCCAAACGATCCCGTAAATTGTTATACTATGGTAGTTTTTTTTTTCACAAATAATACTATGTTTCTATAAGATCGATGTCCTGATATAGCTTTTTACAAAGAAAAAAAAAGTTATATTTGAATATGCTCTCAATAACGTATAATCTGATAGTCTACATATCTTCCTTGGGCTTAAGGTCTAATAATTTATCTGGAAATAATGATCATCAATTCAATACTTTTCTTTCAATTTATGTGTGCAGCTTTCTCTCTTCTATTTTTTTACAATATAATTATGTGTTGCAAAATAAATTTTACTATTTAGAAAGGTCATTTAAACTAATTAGGTTTGAAAGCGGTGAACTGAACCAGTGGTAGTGTACCCGACCCATAAAGGATCGTGAATTCGAATCGCCCTTCAGCAAGATATCTTTCTCGCAAAAATGTATCTAGTGGATGGATCCTGCTATGTGTTACATGGCTGATGGGAGTGTAACTTAGTCATGAAACTCCCTAGGTGGCTAAGGGATCAATTTTGGTTCATTCTCTTGACTTTCGGTCGTTACCTAAATAGATACTCTCACGCAAATATTTTCGGTCCACAACTTACAAAATGAACACAAAAACAGGCACATCGACACTTTGAGTTACACCATTGAATTATTGTTTCAATATACCAAGGTAACCCCCAGACGAGAAGAACCAAGTTTATCTTATACAACATACCTACTATAAAATAAGGATTGGGATCATTCCCTAGCTGACAAGACAATAAAGACATGGAATATTCTTGCTGCATAAGCTGATGGGCATGTAACACTTCAAAAGTATTTTGATCGATGATGAGCAGGTTGTGTATTTCCATTTCTTGTCCATAGTCAGGAACGAGATTGCCACCTAATAAACTACTGCTGCCTGATTTACTTATAGCTAAAGAGCCGACGCTGCTAGATATCGTCACAGATTGTGCCATTGTCGAGGCACTCTGCCTTGCTGGGTTCAATCCTGTAGAATCCTGAATGTCAATGCGTGCAGTCACCACCCCAAACGTCTGTAACACATCAAACATTAAATTGTATGGCTTTTGGGAATCATTCTTGCAGATGAAATAGTTTTAGTAACTAATAAAAAAGTAATAAGTGTACCATCTATTGAAGGTATTACACGAACATTTCTAGGGAATAAACAAGAATATCAAGAACGTACCTGAGTTTGTTCCTGATAAGCAATTCTCCTCGCAGATTCCTGAAGAGGAACTGTTCTAATGTGTAGTTTTTGAATTTCATCTATTGTGCCTATAGTAACTGACGTATCTGTTGCTAAAGCCAAACTGAAGAAAAAACAAGTGTGAGTAATATGGTAGTTAGAATTTATTACCTGTTTGTTTTACTTTGAACTTGCATGGAATAACAAGTATACAAATAATAATTAGTTTTAGCTCAAACTTTTGTTAAGTTTGAACTTGTTTCTGTAGCAAAAGTTTAGTATGTGGATCATTATCGTCTTTATAAATGTACACCTCTATAAATCTATCAAAAATAATTGAAAGATTGATGAATATTCGACTGATGGACTACTTATCAATGAATATTCTTAGGGAGGAACAATTTCACTTCCGAAGTGAAAAAAGTGTTGAAAGATGCAGTGTTTTGTGACTTGTCCAATGTCTTTAACTGCATAAACCATACAGTCCTGCTGCAGAAAATATGGCATTGATATCTCGAATATCTATCGAAAACACTGTAAAAACTACAGCACCCTCCAAATTAAATGATTTAAAGTCAAGTGTTACCTAAGGCTCGGTTTTAGGTCCCATCCTATTTTTACTGTACATAAACGGCATCACCTGGCTAGATATCTCTGTAAATTTTCACATATGATACAAGTCTGTTTTGGCACGATAAAAATCACGAAAGAAGAAATCAAAAATGAAGTTGGTGGTGTCACCCCATTAATTAATTTTATATGATATTTATAAACGTCATGGATCATTTAATATTTATATATAAAATATTGAACAAATAACAAAACAAAATAAAATCAAAGACTCAAAAAATATTATTATCTTACAATTAAAATCTTTTCTTTCTAGCTTTGAAAGCTGCAAACTCAGATATAACTTCATCAAAATTTATATTTTGCATAACAAAATTGCTAACCCGCGATTGGGTCAATGTTGTACGCAAATAGTTTTATATCAATTTTAGTTTACTGAAACTCCTCTTACATGAAACTACGGATACACAATCGTACATGAACAATTTCAATGCAATCATAAGATTTTGAAGAGATTCTGTAAAATCCCATTCTACAATAAACTTTAAAAAATTCAGAGATACCCAATCAGAAACTGTAACATTAGCGGCTTTTGAGTGTCTTCGCAATTTTAGTATCTCCAAAAGTAATCCTGTTTAAAATTCACGCCAACCACTTCACGGAACAAATGAGAAACGATGTAACTGACATAGTCGCGTCAAGGATCGCGACTATGCGACGGGGAATCCCACACGACGGCGTCGTCCGCTTTTGAGGGAACCCCCGAATTATACTCAGTGCAGAGCTAGTGCTTGTGGAGAAATCCTCGAAGAAGACAGCTGTGCTAGCGATGTTTTCCTTATGTTTGTATATTGTTCTTAAAGTTGCGTCACCGGGCTGGTGTCACCCCAAAAAAGATGACACCCGGTGCGGCCCGCCCCCGCCGCCCCACCCTTCCTACGCCACTGACACTGATCTGATGGAAGTGAAGAACTGGTGTGATGCAAATCTCTTACTGAACATTTAAAAATACCTTCCTTTGAATACAAACTGTCCAATATATTATTTGGGGAAGATCGTGTGGAAAAAAATAAGATTGTATTGAACAATTGTTGCATCAGGGTGTTTTGGTAACAATACAGTTGTGAATGAACCTGAGTATCAGCCAGCCAAAAATATATATTATATTCTGGAAGAGTTTCACTGGCGATATGGAATACAACTTTAGGGTTCATGCACTGACAAAAGTTTTCATTACATCTTTCTACTACAGAAAAGAGCACTCACTTATGCACAAAGCGAATAGAAGGAATTTGTGAAGGCTATGCTTCATTAAACATGAAATACTAACATTACCTTTATTTTTTTTGAAAACCTGCATAAAACCAAAATCCAATATTATTAAGAAAATTGTCAATAGATTTCAGCTTTGAGCCGGGAATTCCAAAACTGAACATGTTATATCTCAGAATCTTAAGAAAATCTATCTGACGATAAACAGATGGAAATTGTGTTGCGTCTGTAGTTAATAATCCCCTGCAATCTACAACAACAGTTCCTGAGAATGAACTAATCATTCAAAAAGTCTGAAATATTAACCATACCAAGCCTACAACTCTACCAGACCTTTAATCTTTTTCAAATGATGAAAAAATTAACATAATTTCTAGAAAAGAAATACACTCGTATAATACACATTCAGAATCAAATTTACATAAACTACTCTAGACCAGCAGTAGCTCAGAACTTACCCAACCACGACAGTGTTAAGTATTATAACACGATAATTACACATTTTCAAAACTACCACAGAAAAATCTTGATTGCTCATTACTATTTTGAATAAAACCAGTTTTTTCTTGAAATAAAAATTTTCATCATTTTATGTCGATTAGTAGTGTTAGAAGCCCAAACGTTATTTCTTAGGATAAGTTGAGTTTCTTATTGCTGTACATTCCTTTATTAATTTATACTAGTTAAATAGTATATGCATTCGAAATCCACAGTATCTCATCTCAGTTTTTTGGATCGGTAAAAAAACGTTAATTTCAAGATCACTTAAAATTGTATAAAATGAATTAATGCAATATATATCTATATTATAAAGAATCCACAAAAATGTACATGCTGTTGCCCCTATGAACGACAACCCTAAGAACTCGAGACGAAGATTAACGAGGTCTCAACTTTCAACTTGCGATTCCTAGTAAGTTGTTTGAAGTATTTGCAGTTTGAATTGATTCTTACCACCATCTCACTGTTTGACAGGTGATCAACAAGACAACTGAATAATATTTAAGTCAAAAAAATTGAAACAGATGTTCATTCAAATCTCTCAATTATTAAAAAAAATGATTATATGTAGTCGTAATCTCCAGAAATATTTGATTGGTATACTAAAATATCTAACTGCACAATATAATTCCGTTATTCCTTTTGGGCTTTCTACTACTCTATCTCAATCATCCCTAAAAAGATAACCCTTTCAATATAATTCGATGTATTTTTCATTTTAATTCAAATCTTTTTTGATTGGAATTATTGCCCTTCCAATTACTCTTTTAGAATATTCAGTATTTATTTTCAAGTGACTTGTTTCGATAACTCCATACTGATATTTGTCAATTTCTTGTAGCCTTAAGAAAGTACCAAAGTACCTTTTGTGGGAAAAATTGCTCTGCCAAATTTTTCACATAATATTTGATTATTGATCGGGATACTCACCTATCTGGATAAGCTTCGGCATTCAGGGAACACATATGATTGACTTCTTTCATATTAACATTAGAGAAAACTAACTTATGATTAGAAGAATAGATAACAGTCGGCCTGTCAGAGCAGGCGAAAACATTTGTTGTACTGAGAGATCTAAATGTTTTCAATACTGTTGGTTGGGTACCCAATGTGACTTTTTTCTTATCTGTTAGCATACCAGAATCCTTTTGTAATAAGAAATAGAACATCGATCCATCCCCAAGTGCGCACAAAAGATAATTCTGTCCTTCGAAGTTGGCCATCAGGACTGAACGAGGAATTATTTCTGAAAAATATAAAATGAAATGTAAACTTGGCCGACTTATACACTTGTAGTATATCAACTTCTGATAATGAAGATTCCACTTTTATTTTCAAGGTTAGTTTATGAATGAATCAACCACGTTCATTCCAGACTTACCACCGCCCAAGAGTTCCTTATGAGCTTCTGAAAGATCTGGTAATCTCAATATACGTGTTGAAATATCAGTCCATAAGCCCACTGCAACTAATTCTGAACCTTTGGTTCCATCTCCCAGTGAGCTTATATCAAGACATGCAACTTCAACATCCAGGATGGTATTCCTGAAAAACAATGTTATATAAACATAAATGTGATGAATCCCAAATTTATGTTATTAGTAACCTGACACGGCTTTGCATGGGTAACACATTTTATTTGTGTCATAGTTTCATATCCAATGTTAGTGGATAAATGAACGATCGGAAAACATAATCAGTACAAAATAAACGTTCCTTCAGACTTGCAAACGCATACCTGATTGCAGAAATGAAAGACGCCGCTAGAAAGCAGTCCTAGCATTATCAAGACAAATAGACTGAAAACTTGAGAAAAGGTGAAATGAGTGACCAGGAAAATACAACAGTAGAAAGTGAACTTCAATGAAGCACTTTAAATATATTTGACAATGAAGATAAAAGAAGCCACCATCCACTAGAGCGAAACCAACATCAAGATCAAGGGGATCCCAAAAACTACTTTTTAGAAGCAAAAAAACTCAACATTGCTGTTGCTGAATTTTGAATCTATATAACAAAGTACGTGAAATATACATCTTTAAGAGAGTAAACCCAAGCAGCACACCTACGTTAATTAAACATTTAATAAGCGAAAGATAAATTCTCAATTCTGATTGACTCCCAATCATACACTGCCAGAGCAAATGAAGACTTGACAGGAAACTTAAAGTTTTTCATGAACTTCTGGAAGTTGTACGACGTGGAAAAACCTCAAATGGAAACCTAAGCCTCTAGTAACATATCATCGAAAATAAGACGTGCACCAAATTCTTGGGATTATGGAGTGATAATACCCTGAAGTTTGTTGAACACGTAAAACATCTCAACAAAAATCTTGCATCTGGCTGCTACGCTATCAGGGTCATCACCAAGGAGTCGGGAATAGTAGCAGAAAAAACATCTTATTTTTCATTAGCCAAGTCTCATCTGAGGTATGGTATCGCTTTTTGGGGTTT
>WOGR01003367.1:0-15983 GCA_015342045.1 Leptinotarsa lineolata
AATTTTGCTTTAAAAACTATTCAATGAGTCGTAATTCACAACATCGTTGGGTTATTCCATGTTTCAAAAATACGATTCACCAAAAAATGTTGTCTCTGCCTTGTGGCGAATTTCTCTTTTTTTAATTTGAGTGTGTGACCTCGTAATCGCGAATCATTGTTGAAAACAGAAAGTTCTTTCTGATTAGCATAATTATACTTATACGGAACGACATGATGAGGTCCCCACGGAGTCGACGTTGGTTAAAAGCTATCAGCTGTGCCATTCTCAGTCTTTAGGGATAGGTTGGACGTACTTCAAAAAAAGTCATACGTGTGGCTCGACGCTGAACATTTTCCAACAAATTCTTATCGCGCACCAAAACGAGACACAACACCGGACCTGCATACTCCATATAATTGTATGAACGTAGGTTTGGTACAGTTTTATGGAACTTGAATATGATAGATGGGAGAACGTTTTGCGGATGAGGTAGATCAGTGTGTTGGCGCGTTTGCATGTGGATATAATATGTTAGGACCAAGTTAGGTCAGTATTAATAGACACTTCCAAGTCTACATGTAAGGACACTACGTAACGATTGACCGTTTATTGTGTACGTGTGGAATAGATTGTTCTTTCCTTGATGGAGTATGACGCATTTGTCGACGTACTCACACCACTTACTGATCGAATTGAGGTCTTCTTGAAGGTATTGATATTGAACTAAGGCATTTCCATACAGTTCAGTATCATCTGCGTGAAACGAGTTGCAACGAAAAGGAGCGGGCTAAGAATAGACCCATGGAGAACTTCACTTGTGACTTGTCTGTCCGAAGAAAAAGAGTTACCAACTACGAGAAGTCCTAGTATCAAATGTAACCCAAATTGCAGGGTGTGCATAGAACACATACTTTTCTTTAGTCGTGAGGGGAGTTTTTATTTTCGAATAAAGGTGAGAAATAGTTTCGCAACACTTCACGCACCTATCACATTTTTTCAAAATAGTTTTGACAACGATTTTTTTAGAATTCTTCCTTACTCGAGAAACACTGCAGGAATATCTGGTGGAAAATGAATTCAAGAAGTAATTTCATTCGAATGAAGAGCGAGAAAAAATCATAACTCTGCGACACTGTGTCGAATTAATTCGTTTCACAGTAACCTCGTGTATTCGAGGGAGAAATGTAATCAGATCTACATTTATTTCTTTTTTGAATTGGAAAAAATGTTTATTTGATGAGAACAGAGTCATTATTTCTCAGTTTCTCACAGATTCATTTCCAGTTTGGCACTTTCACTGCTTTTCTTTCCATACGTTCCAGAAACTGTCGTTACCAGATGGTTCACGGCTAGGGTGACTCCGTGTTCTAGAGATTATTTTCACCTATTTTTTGAGGGTCCTCAAGAAATGTTTTTCACACTTTCAATTAACTTCCTAACAATCGTTACTTTGACATTTTACGCATGATCAGTGTTTATATGATATTTTGTAATTTAGTGCTATCAAATGTTATTTCAATATTCATTGATGTTCTGCAAATTTTATGGTTTCATGATTATCACTTATCTATGAAAATGAGACCAAATATCATCAGTAGAGTTATGAAAAAAAGAATAACTGTCGCAGTCATTTCAAAATTCATCGAATGAGTTTTTCCGGAAGTATACGAAACTACTTCAGGTGGGCGTTTGTTTGAAGATAGTTGACAATGTTTCATAACGATTTCCAATAGTTCGGACTTCCATTATTTAATATGATATAAAATGATTCAAAAAATGAAAGGATCAATAAAATTAAAATGTTCAGCTGAAATATAACCCTGAAATGAAATTACAATGAAATAAATTACAAGTTACAATTGAAATTTGAACATCGAATCGATAAAAATGAAAATTAAAAGAATTCAAGCCAAGCCATTTCAAGCCAGCCAACGCTAGCTTGGCTGAACGCGTTGTTGGACAACATATATGTGGTTTTTTTGAATTTCCTCCCAAACTAGTGTTCTTCCCTGTGGATGATCCCAGCTTGGCAGCACTCGATGTTATGTTGATGAGTGCAAACATGTTCTGCTATCTCCGATTTGCTGGTTTCTCCTTGCTGTGTGTTTCTTGTGCTCGGCAATATCGACTTCCAATATCCTCTTAATTTCACCGATATAGCATTTTCCGAACTCGCAAGGTATCCGGTAAATGCAATTCTTGGAATCAGAGTCCGCATTTGGTGTCCCCGTTATTGTGAGACTGCTACGGATAGTGTCTTCAGATCTGAATAGGTTCTGATGTTGTACTTGGATCAAGTTCTTCTTATCCTTTCCGACAATCCTCTTTTGTAGAGAAGTGCAAGTACTGTGAGGCTCTTGTCGTCCTTTAGCCAAACTCTGTCCCACCATCACTTTGGAGTAACCATTCCGTTGAAAGTCGTTTTTCGAGACCTTTCTTCTTATTGCAGAGCCCGAGTGTGAGTGAGTTTTCGGTAAACAGATATTTTCCACTTAGTGTCGGTCCTCTTCACCAAAACGTCTAAAAATGTCAATTCGTTGTGGACTTTTTTCTTCATTGTGACAATTATGAAAGATCTTCCGCTGTTAATGTGCTTCAGGAAGGTGTCTTATTCTGTATTCCCATGTTCCATACAATGAAAGTATCGTCAACGTATCTCAACCAGAATCGGGGCTCCTTGTGGGTTTGCTCAATGGCCAAAGTTTCAAACCACTCCATAAATATGTTGGCTATGAATGGTGGAAGTGGCGATCCCGTTGGCAGTCCTGCATCTTGCATAAAGAATTCGTTCTTTAGTTGGAAATAGCAGTTTCGTATACATAATCCCAGTGATTGCATGATTAGTTCTATAGATAAGTTTGTTTTATCTTCTTTCGTAGAGAATCATAGACCAATCTCTGCCAAGATTGAAAGCACGTGCTTGAAGATCCGCCAAGACATGGAGAATACCCACAACAGGAAGAGAGGGAAAGTTGGTGGAGAAACAATGCCCAAATAGAGGAATCCTTGTTGATGAAAGGTCTAAACTTCGCCATTGCGCCAACATCTGTACTAACTTTGGAGATTTCAACTGCGGTGGAATCCACCAGTTTCCTCATTGTTCGGATCGGAACAGAAGAACTCAAATGGGAAATCAGAGAACACTGGATCGAGGACCAGTTTCAACATATAACATCTGCAATGAAGAACGTAGAGCTCTGAACGGCCTACGTAGATATAACACCATCAAGATCCTATCTGCAGATAAGAGAAACACTACTGTTGTGATGGATATTGATCTCTACGAATAGAAGATTGAAAAGGTACTTCACAAGGGACACGAAGATGTAGGACTCTACTGCATCAACTGAAAAGAAGTTGTACAAGACTTTGAAAAAACACCAAGTCCATTTCTCAGAAAAGGAGAGATCATCGCTATCATCGCACCACAGTACGCCCCCTCACTTGTAAGGACTACATAAAATCCACTCAGAACGAATACAACCTATACAAGGATAAACATCATCTTTTGTAGAGAATTCAAGGCATTCTTTCTACTGGAGGCAATTGAAGTCACAGAGCAAGATCAACTAATCAGTTTCGACGTGAAAAGCCTTTACATCAACGTTCCGGTCGAAGAAGCACTCCAGATCATACAAAAGAAGCTATTCGAAGACGGGGACCTGGAAAATAGAATGAACTTACCTATTGAAGTAATCATGAAATTACTAGGACGCTGTGTACGAAACTGCTATTTCCAACTGAAGAACGAATTCTTTACACAACATGAGGGACTGCCAATGGGATCATAACTTTCACTAGTTATAGCCAACATATATATGAAGTGGTTTGAAACTCAGGCAATTGAAGAAGCCCACAAGAAACCCCGAGTCTGGTTGAGATACGTTGTCGACACCTTCATAGTATGGAACCATGGGAATACTGAACTAGACGCCTTCCTGAAGCCCATCAACAGCCTAAGATCTTCCATCACTTCTACAATGGAGAAAAAAGTCCACAACGAATTGCCTTTCTTAGACGTATTGATAAAGAGGACCGACACTAAGTGGGAAACTTCTGTATACCGAAAATCCACTCACACGAGACAGTACCTGAACCACGAATCCATCAATCAACTAAAAGAGGAATCATCAAGACTCTAGTAGACCGTGCTTTCGAGCTCTGTAATATGAAGAAAGGTCTGGAGAAAAAACTAGGCATCATAAAAATGATCTTCTACGGAATGGGTACTCCAAAGTGATTGTGGAACAGACTTTGGGTAGAAGACCGCAAGAACCTCGCAAAAAAGAGAAGCCGTCACAACCAGTGCTTGCACTCCTCTGCGTCAGAGGATTATCGGAAAAGATAAGAAAAATAGGAAGAATTGGGTCCAAGTACAACATCAGAACCTGCTTCAGATCCGGAAACACTATCTGTTGTAGCCTTACGAAAACCAGGCTACCAAACGCGGACTGCGATTTCAAGAATTGCATTCACCAGATACCCTGTGAGTGCGGAAAATCCTATATCGATGAAAGTAAGAGGCCTTTGAAAATCTGCGTTACCGAGCACAAGAAACGTGGGGAAACAAACAGATCAAGAATAGCAGAGCATATTTGGACTCATCAACATAACATCGAGTGGTCTCCAAGTTGAGATCATACACAAGAAGGAACACTGGTTCAGAAAGGAGTGGTTTGAAACTCTGGCCATTGAAGAAGCCCGCAAGAAGCCCCGAGACTGATTGAGATACGTTGACGACACCTATGAAATATGGAATACCATTGGAATACTGAAATTCTATTAGTATTTTGACAACAGGAGACAAAATTCAAGAATATCGATCACAAATATAACGTCATGATATAAATGTATAAAAAATAAATAAATAAGAGATCAATCACCACTGAGAACAAAGTAGGTAGTTCACTTCAGTATGTTGCGTTGTGTTATCGATGTACCTGATAGAGATTTGCGTATCATCCGGTCATTCATTATCATAGATTGGATTTGAAATTTTAACACTGAGTGAATTGACCTCTTGTAAAAAATATAACGTCATGATATAAATATATAAAAAATAAATAAATAAGAGATCCGGTCATTCATTATCATAGATTGGATTTGGAATTTTAACACTGAGTGGAATTGGCCTCTTGTAAAAAGAATAAATTTTCGCCAAATTCTTACGCCAGAATTTCCACGCTATCTACAATCTACTGTTAACAGTTCAATATTGTCCTATTACCCATCTCCAATTGACATTCACATTCTTTCCGTTACTACCTTCTCCCTTATTTTTCTGCAACACAAGTGGAGGAAATACATCGAACACAAATGTCACCTCTGTTCATATAATTGCTCATTTTTCTTTTGGTCCATAACCCCTGTGATTTAGTAAGTCATAAAACGCATGTGAAAGAAAAAGGACTTTCTACGAAGATATTTCGTTACCAAAGCGTAGTGTTCATGAGGGGTGCATAAATTTCGAAAACTTTTCTGTTACTCTTATGATTTTCATTATTACCACCGTTTCTTATCTGATAAAATCTGTCAGGTACGAGATGGTTAGTTTGAAGTTATATAAAAATCAATTTTTTGCAAAGAACAAAATTTCATTTTGGTAAACTTGTTCGTTATAATGGTAGGCTGCAGTTATCTCCGAATTCAATTCCAAATCAAGTAAGAAAATCGAATAAATCATTCAGAAATCTGCTTCCTGCTTGAAGAAGCTATTATATAGTTTGATACAGAAAATAAGGAAATCAATCAAGTTCAAAAATCAACTATATACACATTTGTATAGCGAATCGCAAGAACTCCTCCCTGAAGATAGAATAATATATCTGAGATTCACACATGCTACTAGAAACAGTTCGAACCTCTATAATGGAAATGAAAGATCAGTAGCACTTTAAAACAAGCCAAGACCTGCAAAACCATTTCACCATGGATCTTTCATACCTCAATCTATCCCTACCAACCTGCCTCCCACCAAGTTTTGAATTTCCTCCACCGTGGATAGTGCAACAACCAAAAATGATAATAGAAATAACTTGAAAATCTACAACGAACAGAGAATTAAAGAATATTTCGGACAAATATCCCGATTACATGAAAGTCTACACAGATGGATCGAAAACAGTGGAAGGAGTTGGAACAGCGTTTATCACACAAGATCTGTCACTGAAATATAAACCTTCGTTTCAAAGCAGTGTATACACTGCTGAGATGTATGCTATTCATAGAGCCATGAAACATATCAACAGTACACACCATCGCAAGAGTTATACAAAGGAAAGAGGATCTTTTCATCAGACGTGGGAATCAAAGGAAACAAGGAAGCAGATAAACTTGCTCGAGCATCAAAAAATGTTGCACATGCAATAAACGTGGCGAATATTTCATTGTGCGATCTGAACAATCATCTGGAATCAGAGTTGCATAAGGCGTGGCAAAACCGGTGGAATGATTCAGTTAGCAAGATGCGAAAAATCTAAATTTCAGTGAAACCATGGGTAATATTACTGATGGACATAAAATCAGAAGTGCTGAGTCTCTTACATACAAATTCAACACAGGCCTACTTGATGAAAAATGAACCTGAACCGATATGCTATATATGTGACACGAAACAATCAGTGGAACACATCTTGATATATTGCCCTCAGTTCGAACAAGAAAGAAAAATTGTAATATCCCACTTACCTGAGAAGAAGCACTCGGCAGCAATTGTCCTTATAGAAATATTATAGAGTATGTGAAATCAATCAGAATTATAACCAAATTGTAATAGTGCCTTTTTGCTAATAGCCCAAGAGGTTGAAACGATTCACCAGACGAAAAAAAGATATGTAGATCATGCAAAGAAGTAACTTTCACACAAACTGAAAGAAAAAGTCCTCCCAAAACAACTATTTTCATATAAACATCGAATTACATGAAAGAAAATCACTTTTATATGAACGCTGAATCATACAAAAAACGTTTTTCCTTATTCCCTTTCTATTCCACACATTCGTAATGGAATCGAATCAGATATCATTCACAGGATTCCTACACAACATAATTGATCAAAGAAGTAAAATTACATGAAATACTGTCATCCTCATTGCTAGACATCTGATGTTTCGCCGTAAGACAGTTGCCTTATCGGCTCTTCAGTAGCTAAAACGGATAACAATATAAGAAAAGACACTCAATTCGTTCATAAAAATACGACTTTTCGTCATGTTATCAATGACAGTACCAAAATAACATTGATTCGCTAACTTGAAAGGATTACATTTTTTCAAGAGTGATTAATTTTTTGGGAAAGAAAGTTTTTTGCTTTCTACTACTCTACCTTGATACAGAAAAATGTGGGAATCTTCAAAAGAAAGAAAGGAAGCAATCAAGTTTAAAAGATGGAGTAGTAGAAAGCTAAAAACTTTCTTTCTAAAGAAATTCATTTGCTCATTTGATTAAATCCCAGCCAGAGATATCTTGTTCAAATTGAAAGGGTATATTTTTAGAATAGATACATTTTTGGGAAGGAAAGGTTTTGGCTTTCTACTTCTTCATCTTGATAAAAAAATGTTAGAATCTTCCAAAGGAAGAAAGGAAGCAATCCATTTCAACAAATTCACTATATACAAAGATGTTGTGGAATTGGCTCGGTGGTAGTGCGCCCGACTCACGATCGGCTTTACCACCATCCGGGTGGATCGTCCTAAGGCGGTGAGAACCTGTGGGGTGGCTATTATCATTCGAAGAGGTATCGCACATACACAAATACCTCAGCAACATAGAATACGTAGGTGTTAAGCTTTCTGATGGTGCCTGCGTATTTGCACTGTATAATTGACCGAAGGAACACTTCGCCACGTATGATTTGGATAATTTGTTGAGCGTTGGTTATGAGGTGCTGAATGTGAGAGACCTTCACGCAAGGAAGCGTGGGTGGAACTGTCACAATCGACCTAACGTCAACGGGAGAACGCTGAGCGAATACTGTCTGAACAACCACGTCAACATAGAGTTCCCAGATGAGTCAACACACTACCCCTGGAATGGTTTTTCGCCCACCACGATTGACCTTGTCCTCAGCAAGAACATCAGAGACCTGGGCGAACTGGTCACAGTGGAAGAGCTGAGCTCCGACCACTGTCTGGTGCTCTTTAGTCTTACTAGGGTCAACCCAAAAACAAGGAAAGTCAAGTATGACTACAGGAGCACCGACTGAAGGGAGTTCAGATCGACTATGAACGATCTGACCGTAAAAGCCACATATTGAGAGTGGATACATCATCGGATTAATTTCATTTTTACAAGTGCTAAGACCGATTCAATATATGTTTACATTTATAAACTTCATGGTTGAGAAGTAAATACAAAATGTCAAATTCTTCTTCTTATATTTCAAGGTAGTTGATATAAACGCTCAGAGATGAGCCCAGAAAATATATTGTTGCGTTTGATCACTGACAAGCTTTCTGTTGATATTCGTGACCGGAATGGAATGGTGTTCAACCTAACGATATTTGAAGTAATGTCAAAAATCAGTATGTTCCGGCCTTTCTATTTCTGGCGCTTCTGAGAGAATGACGTGGTGATTAGAATATAAGTTTTTTGCAATAATCACATTTCCCAGTTACGGCCAACTATAAAGGTAGATATGCAATTTGTAAATTGTTATCACGAAATATCAAGTGAAGAGTTGAATTTGATTTTTTTGTTGACATATATTGAATCGGAGTACATTTTTAACAGCACTTTTTCTTTCTTTCTGTGCTATAGTTCTGCCAGGGAAAGAATTGATAATAAAAAAGGTAAAGATTGAATTGAATATATTGAAGATATTTGAAGATATTCATTAGGAAGACGACTTATTGCACAAGTGCATATTTTTTTGACCGAAACATTTACTGGCACAATTGAGCACCCGACAGGTGGATGGACCTCTGGACCGCCAGCTAAGAGGAGAACAAATCATATCCAGTGACGTAGCTAAGTCAACCCTTGGATTATTGTGAACTTCTTCGTATAAGTGTATTACAAGACTGAAGCAAGGTTAAATGCATTCAACTGAAGGTGAGGTCGAGTAATAACTTATCCTCCTTTTGTCCAAGGAAACCAGAGATTCATAAAATTTTTGAAAATATATTTCTGTTTATTATTTCGAGATAGAGTTCATCTACAGAGACTGGTATCGAAAAGGATTTTTTATCACTGTTATTCGCTGTAGATGGCGCTCTATCAGATCTTAAAATAATATCCTTTTCGTTACCCCTCAATTGGACTTCCAAAAGGCCAAGTACTTTGGTAACCACGATCCACGCCCTTGCCTCCGCAGATTAGAACTAGCTGTGACCATCGTGGCGTAAAACTCACAAGAAACGTTATATTTGTTATAAAAGAAATTCGAATTTACAGTTTTTAAATAAAGATTTTTGAAGCAATTTCCCAACTTGCACCATCAAAATATTCTCAATTTTCCGCTGGTACAATATCAACTGAATTATAGAGTTTTCAGATGGGTAAAATTTGAACAATCCAAACTTGAATTTATAATCCAGAACAAATTCAAAAACAATTCTCAAATATAATTTGCTAAATGATTTAATTTTCTCTAGCGACCTTTTCTTTATCAAGAGTTGAAACATGCATGTCTGTCAATTATTCATCTACGTATTACATCCAAATATGAAACCAATAATAGAAGTCAGACTAACTTATAATAAAATTCACAAGAGTTATTTGAACAATCAGAAATGAATGAACTCCCCGAAGAAGGTTGAAAAAGAGAGAATGTTTTCGCTTGTGTTCTTACCCAAGATACTCTACTAAAAAATTCAATACATTTCCGCTAAGAAAATTCGAAATATAAAACAAATCTGGCACATTCCTTAGATTTACATAGCATCGACTGGATTGTTTGAAAAGTTCGTTGAAACATAATTGTAGGTAACTAATGGATCACGTTAGATTTACCCCTGCTCCATGAAGATTGGGGAGAACGGTAATAAAAATGACTCATTCGTCAACCCCAAATATTATGGGCAATTATATTGGCGAGATATCGAATCATCGAATATTTTATTGAATCGTTACGTCAGTTGAATTGAACCATTTTCATTTTTAATAGGATTGGCAATAAAAACTGGAAACATGAATTGATACATTGTTGTGTTGCGTATCCTATTTCATATGAATTGAAATAATCATACCTACAGGTAAATGTGCTATGTAGGAAATTATTACAATGGTATATCAAATTCTGATTACTTCATCTCAAGAATGATATATTGTAATAAAAAGTAATAATTTTTACAGCTACAAACTTTTTCTTGAAATATAGAAGTGAAAAATCTATTTTGAAAACTCACACCAGTACTTATCCACGTAATTAGTCCAGGTGAAAGTCCATTTGATAGGCTTTTTTAGTTTATCTCACTCCTTTATTGAAGTCTTCATTATTATATTTTCGGAAGTATCGTAAGACAATTACATGGGTACTGATCCATCAAACGCCCTCATCTGGTTCGGTTGGGAAACTCACCTGCCTTACGTAATCATTTCGATGGAGCTCTTTCTATCATCCGTTATCGTTTCGTATATGATTAGACATTTCTTGCATATTTATGGTCATTAGGTAGGCTTTGAACTTGATCTCCTCTTCTTAAGGCACTTGTGTTCGTTGATCAAAGAAATCAGTTTTCTTTTTCTATGTTTTTGGTACTAGTTCTGTGATGAAGCATTAACTTCTGTCTTGAACCGAAGGCAGATATTTGGGTTTCAGCTTATTGACTTGACCTCACCGATTTAACTCGGTATATTATTATATCATATTGTTTTCCGAATGTCTGACGTCACCGTGATGACAGAGGCCAGTTCTTTTTGCAAATGTCGCTTTCACTAACTACACTGCTTTAATCAATTTGCATCAAAAGTTGGAAACTTTGAAGTTGGTAGTCTATAATGATCTTGATGATTCTGGTGGGACTGTTGATATAGAATTCATTTTGGCATCTAAATTCACTACCATCTTCATCATTCTTGTCAACTGCGTTATCTATATATGAAAAATTCAATGAATAAATGACTAAAACTACAGACTTTTTGATGACGATGCACCTAATGATATGTTCAATCCTCTTCTGAGTTACTTTTATTTTTGTTTTTTCTTCAGCTTCCCCAATAACAGTGTGGAATAACTACCTATTGTTGTTATAATAGTTTTGATGTCTCAGAACTGTTCCAGTTCAAAGCTCTGAATGTAACTAACAAAACTGAATATTCTCATAAACTTATTGAGACTTTTTACCAAAAAATCTGATCCAAGCCCCACTGAGAATACCTGAAATCTTAACGAAATGGTGTCAAACAGAGAAGATCCAAGCTGAAAGCGATGCAATGAAGTCTGCTCATCATGTTTTATGTGAATGTTAGTGAGAGGATCAAAAGTGGTAATCTCACGTCGTGAGTTTGACGAATCTAGTGCAAACTCTGATAACAATAAAAAACTGTACAAGTTCATGAAATCAAACCTGAACATCAAAGTAAGCATTTCGCTCCTACGAAAACCTGATGGCTCCGTGTGCTCGACAGACATGGAATCAGCGGAAATTTTGGCCGACTCTTCCACAAGATCCTTCATAATTGAGCCTCAAGATGACCAATTACCGGAAATTATATCAGAATGACCGCGTGATAATCTGAACCACGTGACGTTAACTTAGGAAAAAATTAAAAATCATTTATTGTTTGGATGGAATAAGCCCCTTTTTTCTCGAAAATTTGCCAAAACTATCTGCTCTTCGTTGTCAACAATCATGTCAGTCTCTTTCGCAAAATCTCAAATCCCACGGGCTTGGAAGAAGGTGTCTGTCCCGCTATTTTCAAAAAAGGCAATAAACTCAATCCAATCAACTACAGGCCCATTAGTCTTCTATCCGTATCTTCCAAAGTGATGAAATCAATGATCGTAGAAAATATGTCAGAATTTTCAACAGAAAATGCAATCATACTATCGGAACAACATGGTATCGTCAAAGGTAAATCCACTACCAGCAATCTTCTACAGTGCACGAACGATTAGAAAACAGCTTACAATGAAAAAATACCGACAGATCTTGTTTATCTTGACTTTGTTAAGGCTTTCGACACGGTCCCAGTGAGGAAAGCTTACGCCCAAACTTGACACACACGGTATCGGGGCCAACTAAACCTATGGATTGAAAATTATATGAAAGGTAGAACTTTCACGGTTGAAGTGGGTTACTCTTTTTCTTCGGACAGACAAGTCACAAGTGGAGTTTCCCAGGGGTCTGTTCTTGGCCCGCTCCTCTTCGTTGCTTATGCAAGTGATCTTGCATAAGCAACGGTTAATCGTTACGTATAGTGTCCTCACATGTTAGACTTGGGAGTGACTATTAATACTGACCTAACTTGGTCCGAACATAATATAGTCACAAGCAAACGCGCCAACACATTGATCAACCACATCTGTAAAACGTTCCCCCATCTGTCATATTCAAGTTCCATAAAACTCTACAAAATTACGTTCGTCCAATTAGGAAGTATGCATGTCCGGTGTGGTGTTCTGTTTTGATGCGCGATAAGAATTTCTTGGAAAATGTTCAGTTTCGAGCCACGCGTATGACTTTTGGTGAAGTATGTCCAACCTATCCCGAAAGACTGAGAATGGCACAACTTACCTTATCATATCATTCCGTATAGCTAATTATGCTAATCAGAAAGAAAATTTTGATTTTAAGAATGATTCGCGATTACGTGGTCGCACACTCAGATTAAAAAAGGAGAAATTCGCCACAAGACAGAGACAATATTTTTTGATGAATCGTATTTTCGAAACGTGGAATAACTTACCCAACGATGTTGTGAATTTCGATTCAGCGAATAGTTTTAAGAACAAAATTGTCATTTGCCCACTTGCTTGATCGTTTTTATGCATTTAATAATTATTTATCATTTTTTGCATGCATTTTATTAACTTGTTGATCTCTTTACTTCGTTGGCTTATTTGAGACTCTGTCCTCAGCCTGTATTCATATGTAGTAATGTTAATAACAATAATAATAATTTGTGGAGGACCCAAATGATTCCTAGAAAAATATGACAAACATCTAAAATACAAATTGGTACAGTCCATAAGAAAGATATTATTAAAGGATATTATTAAACACTACAATGAACAAAATTAAAATCGTTTCCATGATAATAGTCTTTACACTATATACACTCTGTTTTTTTGTAAATGTTACAATTTTCCTAATTATCCGTGTACCTGCGTTTCACATTGAACACAACTTGACTATTTTAGAAAGATTCTTCAGCAACTCCCACTGGCATCATTTCATCGTTTATCACTGACTCATTTACGAAATAAACAATTATGACGTGCCACACAACGATAATTAATAATAAGGTGAAACGGAAAGAGGAAACCGCGATAATTAAGTATCATACATTCATTAATTCAAACACGGCCTAAATTTTTAGTATCCTGTCAAAGGTTACCGGCGAAGCTATCTGTATCATTTGAAGAGAATTAATTCACCCAGGCTGCGGTTTCCAGATATCACATACCATTTCCGATACGATTATTGCTTGGAAACTGTAACTGACAGGTTTACATATTCTTGAAATGTGGTAAATGTACCCGTATGTTTATAATTGTTTTTCTCTCACAACTGAGAAATCGAAACGTAACAATGAATAATGTGTATTTACAAAAAATGTATCTATCACTCTCCATAATTGAGGCAAAAACCTCAGTCGAAATCCAGGAAACAAACAAGTGAAAAAAAAGGTTTCCGAAATGGGTGAATAATTTGTGATCCAGGCATGTTTTTTTTAATTATTGAAAAATGATACTTGTTCGATTGAAGACCTATTTATTTTGTAGAAATTCATATTGAATATAGAATAAATAAAATAACTTCAGTTCACTTTCTACTGAGTTTATTATTCGTTACGATTGGTTTCGGTTCATTAGACCATTCTCAAGTAACTCTCAAGTAACTCAAGTTACTTGAGAATGGTCTAATAAACCGAAACCGGTCGTAAAAATGATACTATCACTGTTAAATTGGAACTTCGACATGTACTTAGGATCTGCCTTCTGTATGATAGGATTATATATACTCAGATGAAAAGAAAACCTGAAACTACACATTTGTCCCATACAATATCGTGTTTTAATTGAAAGAGTTATAATTTTCAGGAGTGATTGATTTTTTGGAACAGTAAGTTTTGGGCTACTCCAACTTGATACGAAAAATGTGAGAATCTTCCAAAGAATGGAAGAAAGCAATCACTTTCGAAAGAAGTAACTCCTGAAACAGCTACTTTCATATAAACATTGAATTACATGAAAGAAAAATTCTTTCGGAACGAATACTTTTATATGAACACTAAATTATACAAAAAACACGTTTCTGGACTCAGTTTGTATTCCAAACATTCGTTATGGAATTGAATGAGATATCATTTACAGAATTTCTACACAATATACTGAATGAAAGGTAAATATCGATGTTTTGCCGTAAGATACTTGCCTTGGGCTCTTCAGTACCAATCTGAATAACATTATATATGAAAAAACACACAATTCATTCATAAATTACGACTTTATGTCACGGAATGAGTTTGATCTACGTCGATGACATCGTGATGACATTCATTCGCTAATTTCATCAAATTCCAACCAAAGGAATCTAATTGGCATTGAAAGGCTTATATTTTTAAGGAGTGATTTTTTTTGTATTCCAAACTAATGTTTGGAATAAAAACTGAGTAACGAAAAGTGTTTTGTATAATTCAGTGTTTATGTAAAAATATTTGTTTCGAAAGAACTTTTCTTTCATGTAATCTAATGTTTGTATGAAAGTAGTTGTTTCAGAAGAGGTTTTTCTTTCAGTTTGTGTCTGTTAGTCACTTCTCTGCATGATTTACATATAGAGTTACTTTTTTTTGAAATTGATTGTTCCTTCCTTTCTTTGGAAGTTTCCCACACTTTTTGTATCAAGATGGAGTAGTGGAAAGCCAAAAACATTCTTTCCCATAAAAGTATCGTATTCATTCGTCAAAAGCTGAACAATAAACTTCCAAGACAAGTCTATCTGTGACTGAATTCACTGTTTTGTTCAAATAATGATGATATAATACCTAAATATTGATGATGACTTCATCATTTCGAATGGATATCCTTATCTTGGACATAATGTATACACCTCAGTTTTCAATATTGTGCCTCCATTTCAAAACTTCCCATCCCTAGTACTTCATTTAGCAGGGAGAATTTGCCGTAGGCAAAAAGGCCATCAATTTAGATATCGAGAGGAAAGTTTAAAACCAGTGCCAGTGCTATTTTAGGTTTAACCCCCTTACCCCTAACTACCCCCACTTGATAATTTCAAATGGCACCCCCTATCTTATAACACATCATTTTAAAGATCTCAAAAATCCTCACTCAACCCCGTTTAGAAAACTGATATTGATTGATCCGTTCTCGTAAAGTAGGGCAAAAAGAAAATTGATTATAGTAAAAAATAAAATAATAGCTATTGCAATTAAATAAATGTACCTTACTTTATAAGGTGTTCAAAATGTTCATCATTGGTAGCTAAGCAAAAGTACAATCTATTCTCGAATTCCTGTAAACGATTCGTTATTAATTTGTCTGCATGTGTCAGTAATACTGTGTCTGAGATCCTGAATGCCTACAGGGGAGTTTTGTATACCATTGTCTTCAAATAACCCCATAGAAAAAATCCAATGGCGTTAAATCCGGAGATCTCGCCGGCCATTCCAGAGCGCCTCTTCTGCTAATCCATTTCTCAGGATATCGTTGATCCAGCCACTGTCGGAAATGCATGCGTAGTGTGGCGGTGTGCCGTCCTGTTGAAAATGTAAATTTTGTTCATCCAAGAGCGGGTTGTCTTCTACATCAACTTGGCGTTCTAAGTTATGAGTGAATCGATTACATTTTCCAATAAGTTTAAATACAATTGATCACT
>WOGR01003368.1:0-15982 GCA_015342045.1 Leptinotarsa lineolata
AAAATACGATCGCGATGCTTCGGAACACGTCTATGACATCGTGACAGTTGATGAATCATGGATTTACGCGTATAAGCACAAAAGTAAACAGCAGTCGACTGTATGGGTGTTTTACGATGAGTCAAATCCAGCAAAAGTTGTTCGCGCACGAAGCACTTCCAAACAAAGGATCGCCTGTTTTTTCGGAGAAACTAGACATGTCGCAACTATACCACTAGGACAACGCAGAACAGTCAATTCTGAGTGGTACCCAAGCATATATTTGGCAGTTGTCTTCCTTGAAATCAGGAAAACCAACCGCCGAAGACGGATCACTCTTCAGCACGACAATGCGAGCTCTCACACATCGGCTCAAACAACTGAATTTTTGAGCACCCAAAACATCTATTTGATGAGTCATCCGCCGTATAGTCCTGACTTGGCACCGAATGACTCCTTTTCATTTCCGTACGTAAAAAATAAACTGAGAGGTCAACGTTTTTCGACACCTGAAGAAGCGGTTGCTGCATTCAGAATGCATGTTTTGGATATTCCTCAATCAGAGTGGCAAAAGTGCTTCGACAATTGGTTCAAATGCATGCAAAAGTGTATAGATCTTCATGGGGAACATTTTGAAGAACAATAAAGTGATTTTCGATGATTAACATTTGTTTTTGTTCTCCAATCCCGAAATATAAAAGGCAACCCGTATCTACAGTTTTTTTTAGCCTACTACTTGATACGTTTGCATCATAAGGCTCTACTTGTAAAATATACTGGTTGAAATATTGTTCAAAAGCTCAAATATGAAATATAGCAAAATATTTCTCATATAATAAATTCTCAAGGACAACGGGATAAAATTTCCAGTCTTCGATGCTTTTTCATAAATGTTCGTTTCTTGAAATCATCTCGGTAGGTACCTAATATTTCTGACAACTACAAGCAATTCTTCAAAAAGTCGATAGTAGGATACATGACTCCGTCTTTCGTTCGTATTGGCGATGCTTGTTTTTCATCAGTCATATAATATCATCGTTCGTTTAATTTCCATAAAACTGTTGTCAAATTTAGTACTGAAAAAATGAATCGAAAATTTTTCCATTGTTCCATTTTGCGATAATGTACTACCACATTGAAAACTTTGTCATTTTAATAAAGCAAACAGAACATTAGATGAAATAATCAGTTGTTGATGTCGTTAATGATCTAAGTATTTGTCGATGAGATAATATAGAATGTTCGAAAGTCAATTAACAGATAAGAGAGGTATTTCACACAAGGGGCTTCACTTTCCACCAAGAATGCAAGTAGCCATACGTATCCTGAAAGTCATTTGGAAAACATACAGTGAGATATAGGCAAAGGCATTTCTCAGTTAACCTTGGAATGATCATTTGTTCTTTATCATACCACGACGCATGACTTTGAGGAAAATTTCGGGAGCTCTCTGCAAAGATTTAGGTAGGTACTTACCACCTAAGCGCGCGTATGAAATCATCCGAGGCCACTGTTTATTACACCATACACCGTGAAAGTGGTTTTTCACCACCGGTATCGTTAATGACCGAATCTAAGAGGGAAAATAGCGGAATCTCGTTTCCCGCATGCAATTAAAGCGTATGCGGTCTGTCAGATCGCGAGACGACTTTTCACTTCGATTTCTGGTCTGTTAATGGCGGTCGAACTGAGGACTATGCGGCGCACGCAACAATTTCCCAGGACTACGTGAAATTATTGATCCTGAAATGGCAATCTGAAACTCACGTATTGTAATGAAAATTGCAGTGAAAATGTCTTAGGGAACACGTGGAATTCAATAGAAGAGATCGATTTCAGCAACTATTATTATCCAACACAAAGACAGCAAATTATTCATTTGATTCGATCTAGCTGAAACCTACCGCCCCAAAAGCCAAGAATCTCGATAACACTGATTTTTTAATCTTTCAATAATGACCTTCCCATACACGTTAGGGCGTTAGGACTGAAATGATGAAGAAGCTCGAACACAAAGACAGCAAATCAATCATTTGATTCGATCTAGCTGAAACCTACCGCCCCAAAAGCCAAGAATCTCGATAAAACTAATTTTTTTAGTTTTCAATAGTGACCTTCCCACACACGTTAGGACTTTTTTTTAAGGAAAAAACACAAGCATTATAGTTTTCTGGTTCGGAATAGTGTTTCAAGAATTTGAGAAGCAGCCTTTCCAATTCCAGCAACATAGATAGATAGATAGATAGTTTTTTATTTCCAACAGGTATAAATACACCCAATAACAGGAAATGTATAAACTGGATAAATGTATATAAAAAAAAATGTTTTAAATATGATGGAAATGTACATTCACATGTGTGTGTTAGCAGGATTAGATACTACAAAAGAGAAAAAAAAGTTACATATTGTAGGTAAACATCATAATACAATTTATTGTAATAGATAATGGAGATATATCAATGTCAGATGAACCACATAGCAGATTGAAATTATTGCAAATGATTGAAACAGGCGATCTCTTTAATATGTCTGTTCTAGCACGATCACAGTAAAATACCTTTGCGTGCCTACTATTTAGTCGAGATACAGTAAACGGAATTTTGGCTAGTAGGAATTCACGGCTTATGTTATGATGTAGTGAATTATAAAGGAACGTTATTTAGAATGATACGTCTAGTATTCAGTGAGATGAAATTGCTTTCATTGAGAAGTATAGAGTAATCAACGTTATGGTCTGGGTAAATACAAAATTTTCTCAAATATAAATATTTTAAAAATTTCCTTTGAACACGTTCTATGAAACTTATTCGGGTTGCATGATGGGACACCATATTAATACCCCATATTCTTATTTGCTTCGCACATAACAGTTGAATAGTAATGTCAGAGTTGCTGGATCTGCAAATTCCCTACCATTCCTTAATATGAAGCCTAACATTTTATTAGCTGAAGACACGGTACTTTGAATATGAGGATTGAATGACATCTTTTGGTCAAGGTCGCGCATTCGAGTCAAACGATTCAAGATTGTATTATTGATATTATATGGAAACATCAATGCATTTTCTATCTTCGGGAAGGTAACAGTTGAAAATTTGTTGATATTCAACTCAAGGTGGTTTGTAGTACACCATACATGTACTGTGTTGATATCATGCTGTAATGAAATGCAATCTTGAGTTGTGAAGATATGTTGATAAATTTTCAAGTCATAAGCATATAATAGAATGGAGCATTGAAGATCCAGTGTGAGGTCATTAATGAACAGGAGGAATAAAAGAGGCCCAATATTAGAACCCTGTGGTACTCCTGAAGTTGGTGTTATTATGAAAGAGCGATATTCTTGGAATTCAACATATTGCCGCCTATCGAAAAGATATGACTCACATAAAGACAATAGTTTAGGAGAGAATCCTAAAAAACCAAGCTTTCGTAGTAAAATTTTCAGGTCAATTCTATCGATGGCTTTTTGTATAGCCATATAAACAACATCTACTTGACCTCTCTGGTCCAAGATTTCGCAGACATATTGATTTATACAAAAGAGGTTTGTCACACAGGACTTTTTATTAACGAAACCGTGTTGTTCAATAGATAACATACCGTTTGTTGCATTGTATATGTCTTTATAGAGAATTATTTCGAAAAGTTTTGCAAACTTACACAATACAGAAATTGATCTATAATTTTTAATTTGTGTCGAATCGCCTTTTTTGAGTATAGGTAAAATCCTTGGAAGTTTCCACGTGTCAGGAAATATGTTTGTTTCGATCATCAAATTAAAAATATATACCAAAGGTTATGACAATGGAATAATACAGTCCTCAACTAGGAAACGCGGTATTTGATCTGCACCCACGATCAATTTTCTATTACGTATAAAATTCCAAAACTGATTCGAATCGTTACTTATATTATTTCCAGCCTCTGAGATATATTAACCATAGTCTTTGTGTGCACTTTTTTTGGCCTCGGATCTGAAATAATTGAATTTATAGATAAAAACTTGTTTCATGTTGAAGATGTGCAATAAGGAAGGATTTTTAAATATCAACTGGGGCGTCAGCCGTGGAGACAAAGGGGCGTCCATAAAACAAAATGATCTTTCCATCACTGTTTCTCCATGGCCTTAAATTTTCGGCGGGTGAATTTATATTTAGTATCAGCATTGCAACCGTGCGGAGCCGGGCCGCTATAGTTCACAATATTTTTGTTTCTTAAGCAATTGTCCATCAAATTTCCTTTATATAAATCGAGATATACCATCTGAATTTTTGAGCTAAACCAGATGTGATTTCTCTAAACCTGATAATAATCGATGGTTTGGAAAAAGTCGTAAAAGTTGTATGATGATTACACTTCCATTCAGTATTATTCATGTCATCAACTTAATTCGGATTAAATGGAGTTATGGAGATGTGATCATTCGTTTATTAATTGTGGTGTAAATCAACACATTGAAACATCGATTTAGATGAGGTTTTTCTCCATACAATAAAAACAAATTTGAAAATTGTTCAAGTTTCTGAAATTCCTGAAATGATTGTGAAGTGAAATTGGAGTGTTGTTTTGACTCACGATTAGTTTACCGCGAGTATGTGATATTACGAATGAAATTATTGATTATATTTTATTCCAAAACTGACAATTGTGCATAAGAATTGTGAAGTTACTTTGTAGGACGGTTACTTACAAGTCTAATAATCAGACATGAACCAAATAAAAAATGAGAGCAATTAATATACTCTAAGTTTATTGCAAAGCGAGTGTTTGCCACGAAGGTTGCTCAAGAACTACTTACAAAACTAATTTACAAAAATGTTCCAAAACCTTTAACAACTAGAGGCGGGCCTTAGATATAATAACTTTTGGAGTAGAATGATTTTGTCAAGAGAAATCAACCAATAGAAAAATAGAAGGCGGAGTCAAGGCGATACGAAAATTGGAATGACCGAAGAAGCCAGATTCCAAAATTGGGCATTTGAAAAAACCCACTAATTGTATAGAAAGTGTATTAACAAAGTTTCCTAATATTCGGGTAAATAATCTTAACCTTTCAATAACAAGATTGCAGTTCTACAATAACAAAAATATTTCCTTTGTCGTTCGACAAGATATTGGACATTGGAGAGAACAATGATAAAAGGTATTGCCAAATATTTACTAGCAGAGAAGATTGAAATTATCCCAATATCATTTTATTAGAGGGGCGCAATTGCAGGCCCGTGAGCTGTAGAATTTTCAATATATATTCCATTGAGAGCTCATGATATTAAATCTTATATCTAAATTATTTCTGTCGACGTAACAATTGTTGTGCTTTCGAATTATCGACTAGACATTATTTTATTAAGTATGTCATTTATTGAAAAACTTGTATGTTGAATATACGAGCAGAAAGAAGTTAAAACTAGTTGAAGAAAATCAAAATGAGTTGGTGAGTAAAGTGAAAAGCCAACTAGAGCATAACTAAAGATTGCCAAAAAACCAGCGTAAAACAATTGCTTCCAGTTCGACAACTGTTTCTACAGACAGCACGGCAATAGAAACCCACTGTTTTCCTTCGTTTATCATCTTTTCAAGAGCAGATTCGAAATGGGAGAACGAGAGGAGTTTGACTACTTCGATCAAATATGTAAAGGACTCGCGATTTCTGACAGTAAAAGGGGAAATAGAAGATACGTTTTCAGTTACCATAGATACGTTAGTTGTAAGAAATGTCTAGTGTTTTCATACATACACATTTCTGATAGTTCCCATCATTGTTTACAACAAAAGAATGTAGTACTACACTTTTTCATTCATAAGCTTCTCATTTTTCCTTTGGGTAAGGAAATATATGATATTGAAAAAAAAGTTTTCAAGAAAATAACTGAAAAAAACCTGTATTCTTCAAGCATAGTCTGCGATGAGTAAATTTGAATTCACAACAATAAATTTATTGTTGTTTCATGTGAACCAAGATACATCAACAGGTTGAATGGCTTAATCACAACCTGAACATGAAGTTAGTTTGTTCACTTCAAGAATTATTGAGAGCATGAATATGGAAGAATATGATTTTTGAAATGGAGTGTGATGACTGTGGCAAAAAGTATATCGTTATAACCAATCGAAGAATACGAAACGCTATTCAATTATTTCAAAGCCGAAAGAAGTCTAGTTTCACTAGAATTTCATGTGCTTTCACAACTCTGGAAGTATTTAAATGTGGTATGATAACTATGAACAGTGATAAATGTCCAAGTTGAAACAGTTTATCGCTCACTCTTTTATGAATCAAGATTATCAGGAAGTTTCATGGATTTTTAACGAAATCAATGATTAAAAATTCCCGTTGTTAGATATGAATAGACGAAGTTTGTTGATGCCTACTTGGTTGGTTTGATTCGCTTCAAGAAGAGTGTTGCAACTCTGTTATGTGGAAGTAGTGCTTGTGCTGTATCAATTTTGTTTTTCATACTGAGACTTCAATTCCCACATTCAGAAAGCCATGTATTATTTCCTCCTTAACATAATAGATATGTCCTACATGGAATTGAACAATTTTGATGGGTAATTGCAATATTTACCACAAAACTGTGGAAAATGATATAATGAAAAAGTTATGTAATGAAGCATTCATTTCAATTATATAAGCAACAATGAACCTTCCGTTCTTCAAACCGTATTTAACCGAAAGTTCCTGACAATCCACGAATACTGTTTAGTAACATTACTAATATAGAAAACTAGTTGAAACTCTGCTTTGTATGTATTTCCAGCGTATCAAAGGAATATTGAGTGGTTTAGCGCCTTTAGAACAATTCATTAGAACATGAAATAAAAAGTTTCGAATAGTTGGACGAAGTTTGCTCTCGGGAAGGTTGGACTTTACGATCAGACTCTCCACATGTCGTAATTTCATTACGCAAGCGAGTTACATTCATTGTTAGGAACAAGAATAAAGCATGTACGATGTGATGAATAGCCCGGGACTGCCATGGACTAGGAAATACCTTAGAAATGAGTGAGTATAATTAATTAGAAACTATTATTTACCTCTGACTTTAGCAGAGCTCAAAGAGAGGTATTGAGGTCCAAGCAGACCTACCCAGATTAAATATTATTGGAAGGTTCTCAGTAGAAACTCCTGATAGTCTCATGAATGATGTAGAGCAAGTGAAACTGAAAAATGTTATGGAAATCGGATATTCCAAATAAAATTCGGGATGAGAAATAGTATAAACTGAAAAAATTAAAATAAAAACTTTGCAACTCCCAAAAAAAAATCGTAAAACTCAAAGAATCTGAGGTAGGTGTGAAAGAAAAGCCTTTAGTTATATGAATACAAAAAATAATGACTATAGAAAATAAGTATCTATGCAGTAAATCAAGGAATTTGCGAAAATTTGTATTTGAATTAGTTCGATTCGAAAACCAGATTTTGAGAAAGAGGTTGATCAGTTGAAAAAAAAATATCAAGATACAGTGTGTCTAATTTCTCATAGATACACCGCCGTATCCTCCGTAATGATTATGGTAGAATGATGTAACTCTCAGGACTGATGGAAATGCTCAAAATGCACATAATACCTAAATGAGGTCAGCCGAAGTGATATACACTGCCCGCCACTCGCATAGAACAACCCATTTTTACAGTAAAACATACTAGGAACAAAATAGGCTCAAAACTCCTCCAGATTCGTGATCAGGATTCCCAACTTACCTCAAATACACTTTTTCTCTGAAAAATTTCAATCCTGAAAAATCCGAGTTTGTCTCACTTCTCATGGAAACACCCCCGTATCTTCCGTAATCATTTGAGTAAATTTTTTTTGGGTTTGACATCAAAACAGAAACCAATCCTAGAAAATCAGAATTTTTACTTGAAAAATCAATCATTTAAGAGAAGCTTGACTTTTGTTTTTACACACTTGAATGATTTATTTTTATTTTGGTGTCAGGAAAGTTATTCCTTCTCGCAAAGTCAATAAGAGAGGAAATGTTAATTTTTTAAATGTGATGGAAACATGATATCAGTGAGGTTTTAGGATGGGTAATATTAATTCAGATTCTCATCTTTTCATTATTTTCAAAAAACTAAGTGTTTTTTGAGACGAAAAATTGTATGTACCCACTTCAAAATTTTTTTGAAGTACCTAGTACTTTCAAAATCACGTTTTCAATTCAAAAACAAAACAATCAGTTTTTGCCTCCTATCAAAATTTTCTCCAAATGAACACATTTGTCTATGCTCCTTCTATTATTTCCATCAACTCTTCTCAGTTCTCTAGGTGTGATTTCTCTACACGCTCGTATAATTCTTGCACAGAGATCTTTCCTATTTGTTGACCTATCCTTATTAACTTCATTTTTCAACGTTTTTCATCAATGAAAATCTAGTGAAGTCAGATCTGGGGATCGTGGTGGCCATAATACGAGAGGACTAGGTAGGTTCCTATTCAGCAAAACCCTCTTTATGCCACTATTGTGAACTGATGAACCATCTAACTAAAAAATCATGTTGTGTCTCACATCTAAAAGTAGTTCTTTCAAATGAAATTTCGAGAAAATCAACGAATAGTTGTCCGCTTAGATTTTGATCGAGAAAAAATAGCCCGATAATATTTTCGTTCAGAATACCACACCATACATTAAGAGATATTTGGTCTCTACAATTCACACCCAACTTGGATTTTGTACAGTCCAAAATCTCATATTCTGGAAAGATACAACACCATTCGTGGTGAAGGTAGCCTTATCACTGTATGAGATGTACTTTTAAAAATTCCTGCAATTGAGGTAATTTCCCTGCATCCATAAACAATACTCCATACGGTGGATTTCATCATGTAGAAATTTGGGTTTGAACGCATGCATTTTATACCTCTTTCAACACCTCCATATTTTACTGCGGCTCATATTGAGTTGAAGCGATAAGTTTCTCAAACTAATTCTAGGATTAGCTTGATAAGCCGCCAATATTGTATCAACGTCAATATGGTATCATCTTCAATATGTTGTTTTACAATTTTTTTATCATTTTTCACTGGGTCGGTGCTCACGAAAAGATTATATATTTTATAGACAGAAAGGGTGTACAGCTACCTCTAGCGGGTGTCTTTTAGTAAATTCAGCGGCCGCTTCATGATAAGACCTCACGCCTTCACCAACAATTACACTTTCAATTTTTTCTTGAGTGACAGACGTGCCATGTTGAACTTTGTTAATGAAAATGAACTGATATCAGTTTGAATAGGAACTTCAGAAATATTGAAATATGAACAGGAACTCACTAACAGAAAACAACTGGAACCCAGGAGCAATACCCAAACACAAAGACAGAAACAATGAACACAATGGGAACAAAAATACGGCAGAAACAACAGGAACAACAGTGATACAAAGAACAACAATACTGAAAACAACAAATGCACTGAAAACTAGTCTGGAGGTTGATACAACAAGATATTTCAACAATATTGTCAAGTTAACAGTAAATATCAACGAGCAAATGTTTTCCACGGTAATCTCAGGGCACCACATGATTTTTATTAAGTAAAACTGATGTAATTTAATCCATCCAAGTGATATCAGACAATTAAGCAAGTAGATAAAATAATAGAAATTTTACTTTTTACCGAGTGGGATTTTTTATTTGAAAATTAACGGTTGTTTCGGTGTTGCAATGAGTACGGGGATTAATTTTGTTTCGGTTGGCAAAATTTTTCCTCAATATTTTGATAAAAGACCCCGCACATTTCTTATGAGAAGTGACTTGCCGTGAGTTTCGCCAAAATTCCGATATGCTGTAGTTTTTGATGTGCTGATTGAAAGTGTCCACAGCCAAAGCTCAAAAATGTACAGTTTTCGAGATGTGAATCTTTGAAAATAGACTTTTTCTATTTTTTGTGGTATTTGCTCATCAATCTCACTTCTAGTTGGGATAGAATTTGGATGTTCGGCACCCAGGATTAGTTTAACGAATGGTCTTCCTCAGTTATATTAGAAGCCGTCGTCGATAGTTTTTCATACACTGCTCCACACTATCTCGATAATCTGAGAATGTGGTGCTGTCACATTTTCCTCAGAGAGGCTTAAAATAGATGATAGTGTAACACAGCCAAACGAATCCGTGAAAATGTCTGCATCTTTGATACCTGAGAGTAGGTACTCTACAGATAGAATGAAGGAGTTCAGGTATTGAAAGCGAACTATTTTGCCCTTTAGTATGTTTTACCGTAAAAATGTGTTGTTCCATCGCGAGTGGCGGACAATGTATATCACTTCGATCAACCACATTCAGTTAGTATGTGTATTTTGAGTATTTCTATTAGTTCTGAGAGTTTCATCATTTTACCTCAATTATTACGGAAGATACGGGGGTGTTTCCATGAGAAGTGAGACAAACTCGGATTTTTCATTTTCAGGAGTGAAATTTTCTCACGTGAAAAGTGTATTTGTAGTAAGCTGGTAGTCGTGATCACGAATCTGAAGGAGGTTTGAGCCTATTTTGCCCCCTAGTACATTTTACCGTAAAATGGGTTGTTTCCTCGCGAGTGGCGGGCAGTGTGTATCACTTTGGCCAACTCTATTCAGGTGGAATGTGCATTTTGAGCATTTTCATCAGATCTGAGAGTTTTATCATTCTACCTCGATTATTACGAAAGACACGGGGGTGTTTCCATGAGAAGTGAGAGACACTGATATTGATAATATATTGATTGCAATAACCATGTTCCTAAAAAATATTGAAGATAATTTGATCGATATTGGAATCATTGAAAACCCCAAATTCTATCAAAATATAAACATACTGAAACGATTTTTCAATTTATCGTGATAATATTCGTAGTTATTTCAAAAATTTTTATTAAGATAAAATATTCATTGGTCAATTTGGAAAATACTTTGATCCAATTATATCCTTTCGAAATTTGCAATGCAAAATTGATCAACGCGGAGGGCAATGATCTAATATATGATAGAGGTAATATAAATCAAAATTATGAAAGAGTGGTATATATCAAAATGAATTGACTCTTAAATAAAGCATTTTTGGATTATCGAAACTGAAATTCAACCCAATATTTGCCAGGTATTGGGTGATTATGTCAGCATATTTGGTGCATTTGATTGTTTTTTTTTCAATCCTTTTTTATGTATAAAAACGACAAAATCTATTATTATTATTATTCATTCACATATTTCATATCAAGAATTGAACATTTTCATCAATTCACCTGCTTTGCATTTAATGTTTTGAAATTCCATTTCTCACACACTAAAATCCCAATAGGAAAAGTAGTTTTCAAACCGTAACATCGAATTGTATCTCTTTGAATACAAAAAAAGGTCTGAAACGATACTACGCGGTCTGTGCCAAAAAAGTTCCAAAAGCTCTGTCTCATTGTGACTTGATAACTATTCACTTTCTAACGCACACAGAAAAATGAACCATCCAGTATCTTTGACATTTTTTCATAATAGAAGAGCTGAACTTTAATGTACAATTCTGAGAAATACATTGCTTCCTATTGAGAATTTCGATACAAATAAAGTAAAAAATCACTAATGAAAAAATAAATAAAAAGTAAGTGAAAAGATGATGAAAACTTGCGATTCTTGAATTTCTCTCCGAAAGCTAAGGAAACTTCATCTTTCGTATCTTATTACTACATCAGATTGTATGACAATATTTCCATAAATGATGTCACGGTGCCGCCATAACAAATTTGGAAAATATGGCTTCTACACCACCATTCTGAATAGAAATTCATCATTTGTGATATACAGTAGGAAAGAGAATTCTATATTCTATCAGATATACAGGGTTTTATTTAAATTTTTCGAATTTGGCTCATTTCCAGTTAAATGGGTATACACTTTGAATTGTTCCATCAGTGGTATAAATAATCGATTTCAGTGAAGTATACTTGCCTTCCAAAAATAAAATCTCATACTCCGCACACAACTGAATGACACCATGTACTGGGATTTTGTTATCACTCGGTATAGTCGAGACTAAGGATAGTTTGCACATCGTTGCCTTTTTGTTTTTTCCGATCTTGATAGCTTGTTCAATAACCTCGACCTCACAACTCCTCAACATATAATCCAATGTGACAAAAGTGACTGAACTAAACCATAGTATATCAATTAAGGTGTTTCATATGTAAAAAGTCTTTCAAATAAGTGAATGAATCAATGAGGCAGTATCACTCTCCAGCTTCATCAATCACGTCGAGGCAACTTCTCATCATCATTTTGTGTGAGTGAAACGTAACTCGACGTGAATTCAATAATCAGTTTCATGTACCGATGCACCTTTAGTAGTGCATGAATTTAATAGCAGTTCGGAGGACAATTATGGTAATCATTGATGCTAATTGGTGGGTGGATTGGTCGGTTCCAATCCCAGCAAACTTAGTTTTCAGACTCGGTTATGATTCGTTCGGTTCGATGCCCAAGGAAAATTTTATCGATAATCAGTTCCATTCAGTTCGACATGAGTTTTGCCTACAATCTGAAAGACTTCTTTGGTCGACTGACGGTATCTTGAAAAATGAAATAAGCTGAGAAGTTTTTCTGTAAGTTTACATTGTTAAGCAACTTTATATTGAATAGTTGTTTGTATGATAACAGCGTTCGGAATAGTAAAAACCCTACCAATTCCAAGAAACACACCGAGGTGAGTTATTATTAACGTTTCTTACTTAGCGTTGTTACAGTCAGGAAAACAAGTTCAAATGATATATTCATAACATCTGATGGAATCTGTGACTTATTGAATAAGATATAGGATCATTCATGCAACCATTTTGGGCTATGGTTTCATTTATATAGTTTCCTGCTTGTACTAAAAGTTTCAAAGAGGAAAAGAAGAGGGCAATAATAATATGCACGACTGCTCAAAGCTTTTTTTTTAATTATTGAATTCAACAATACAATTTATATAGGCTCAAACTATTTCAATAATATGTTCGCTAGAAAATGACTGAATAAAAGAACTGAACAGACAGGCGAATTCTGCAGAGTGAGGAAAGTTCACTTCTCATCTAATGATGGCCTGGTGCAATTCGGTCAATATTTGAGATGGTTTCATAATTGATCACCATTGTGACCCTTGTTCATCTTACATACTCGTAGTTTGCGTTTTGTGTCAATGACTCATTCTTGAGAAGAATCGCTATCACCACTTCTTGTATTTGGTGTTGTTTAAGAGTCTGACTTTTCGGCACTACATGTCTATTGGGTCTGTCTGTCCAGACAGACATCCAAACAGTACTGACGCTGCTCTAAATTGGGACTCGATAAATTCTTCCAAACGGTTGCAGAAAGAAATCAAGTTACCAGGATGAAAGTGTAAGGTCACAAGAAAAAAAACCTATGACGTTTGCAAAACTCACTTGAAAAAAGAATGTCAATACAGAGAACTTGATCAATTGATTACCGATGAAAATGAAATAGAATCAAGGATTTGATAGCAATTTTTTTTTTCACTGTTGGGGATTGAGTTACTTAAAAAACACAGACGAATGCATCGACTTAATGTTAAGAGAAAACGGGATTTGCAGAGACTTATTCATTGAATTGTGACATTCACGGAGTGTGACAGGAATTAATGTCATATGAAATCTCAGATTTATAGTATCTACCGTGCATGTTTAGGAATTTTAGTTTTTTTGAGTTATCTGTAATTCTTTTGGTATTTCTTTACTTCAACCTAGAGTTGTTTCAGAATCTGCCTGTCCAGTAGTCTTTGATACAGACATATGATTGATTCAGTTAAATACTCAATATTCTGAATAATTTGATCCACATAAGCAATGGAGTCATAGGAGCAAGATTCAAGATTTTACGAATACCAGAATAGCTAGCTTTCATTCATAATATGAAATCAATTTGTACTGAAAAAAAAACCAAAAGATTTGCTAATCAAAAAAGGAACGAATTTCTGATATGATGTAGAATGTGTTCTGAATGTGAAGATGACAATACTCAGATGAACTCGGAATCCTCTGTATTATTTTGATGATGAATGGGTGCCCTAATTTTTGATCTATTCTGATGTTTTTGCTACACTGTATTAACACTGTATTCTCTTAATTTGCAGGATGAATGCTTTGGAACGTTGAAACTGAAATAACCCGCTCTTCAAATTAAACAGACCCACACTTTCACATTATTCAATGAGCTGTTCAATGAATTAATGAGTACATGATTCTATCTATGATAGAAATTTCACACTATAAATTTGATTCAAGACGCGTTTCGCTGTATGGTAGTTTCATCGAGTAAATTAGTACATCAAACTATTCTATAATGATAAATGAGTGATTTAGGTAAAACATGTAGGTTTTGAAAAAAAAATAATTATGACGCAGTACTACTTCCAGAAAAACAGTTAATGAAAAACAAGTTCAACGAAGGTGGGTAAATAACTTCTTGTTGTTCATCAAAAAAGAACTTTGAATGTTTGTTTAGTAGTAGTTCATGTTGAAATCGTGGTTGCTCTCTAAAAGGCGGTATAGGCGGAATTGGTATGCTTCAGTTCAAAACTTCTTTTATGTTCGGAGATTCTCGTTTCATGATTTTTTGAAGTCCTTTTTATATAAACCTTTGAGCACAAACCACACGACAGTTCATATATCCCCGATGTATCATCTGTCCATGTTTGACTTATTGTTCTTTATATACCTACCTAAGGAGTTCCCAGTCTCACACGTTATGTTAATGTTCTCTTTTGTTAGTAGTTTGTTCATTTCATCTGAAAATTGTCCTTTATATGTGAGTGTTAGTATTATATTGGTCGGCTTGAGGATAATAACAGGAGCTGCCAGCAGCTAATCTGATCTCCGGCCTTTTTTCACCATGTTATTTTTGTATTACATTGAGTTCATTATGATAGGAAATGAAGACCTTCATCGTAGTGTGCGCTGGTCAGGCCCTATCCCCCGAAGCCCCGATACATTTGGGAGGGCGCGCCAACATTATCAACCAATGACCACTCCCCACACCATGGGGTAAGTGATTATTGCGACCGAGAATCATGTGCCCTGAGCACATTATTATTAGCCCCGATACATTCGGGAGTGCGCGCCAGCATTATCAACCAATGATCACACCCCACACCGTGGGGTAAGTGATTATTGGGTCCGAAAATCATGTGCCCTGAGCACATTATTATTATTATTTTCCATCGTGGTGTGCGCTGGTCAGGCCCTATCCCCCGAAGCTCCGATACATTCGGGAGGGCGCGCCAGCATTATCAACCAAAGATCACCCCCCACACCGTGGGGAGTGGTCGTTATTATTATTATTATTTTTATTATTGTGAGACAATACCTCGTTATTGGCCTGTTCAAAAATTGTGAAGTCTGGATAGTTTGAGTTTCTGATTGTATTGTGAATTTTATGTTTCTGTGATTAGAGTTGATGTTTCGATCAACAAAAAAGTTATTTACTCACTTACTGTTCTCATAAAATGGCCAGAATCAACATATTCATAAATTACCTGTTTTCCTAAGAGTGATATTGCAATGTAATTGTTTCTTAAACCTGTTTCTGTTTTACCATAATCAGTCATTTATCTAATGTAACTGCGTAATGTGTAACTGTATCCTGTTATATAAAATATATCGTCAAATAATTTGATGTATCAGTTCAACTGATGACACTACAGTGTAATGAAATGCGTTTCGAATAATATTAATAGCGTGAAAATTGTTTGATTATTATCATGGATGGTGTTATTGATTTTCATTTCAAGTAACGGGTCAGTGCATTCATAATTAGAGCAGATGATTCAAAATATAATTATGTATATTTGAATAAGGACAATTCGGGGACACTGTTGGGAGTTTTATTTCCCATTTTTATCACCATAACAGAAACATCATCAATTTTCTCTACTTCATGTATTTTCGGAATTTTAACAAACATTTGTTATGAACCAGAATTCATATTTAATCAATGTTTACGAGTGTGTATAATATAATTCAAAATGGAAAAGTTCGTA
>WOGR01003369.1:0-15981 GCA_015342045.1 Leptinotarsa lineolata
GCCCAAAAGTGATCCGCTACTGGTCTACTGGCCTTCAAATCCATAATAGATCGTCTCCCAGAAATCATTGGGTAAATATAGAAGCCCAAATCATCATCACAACACAGAACCCACGTCAGTGACAATACCAGGTAGACCATCAGTTTAGGTGAATCATTTGTATAAATTCATTAATTTTTTTTAACATTGAACGTTTATTTTCATTTCATACCATATACATCTGGTTAGTGTTTCATTGTTTCTCTCAACAAAGAAGAAAGTTATTGTTATCTTTCTGAAGGGAAGTATGAGTTTTTATCCTTTTCTATAAACAAAAAATTCTGGTGTCCAGCCAATATAAATTTCAAGACCTTCACCTGACACCTAACTTGATCTGAAATTGGCAAGTCAGTTCAAATAACAACAATCCAGTCTCCACTGAATTAGCCTGGCCAATCTGAAGTAACAACTTCGTTACACATTGAAGCCTCCAAGAAATCAATGTGCAACATATTCCGTCGAATTTGTGATCATTATGTTATCAATAATAATTGATCACTCAGTCAACTAAACGAAATTGAGACTCATTGATACAGTAATACAGTTTATTGTGTGATATTCACTATGAAGTGGATAAAGTTCATAGTGAAAATCATACAATAAACGTATTATTGTATTAATGAGTTTTAACATGGATTTTCATCAAGTATCGGCCAGTTCTGTTCAATTAAACAAAATTGCACGAATTTTTTCATTTTCTATTCTAATATCTTCAGTACTCTTTCGTTTTATTGTTTTCATCATGCCTGTTGATTTTCAGTTACTATTTTCCACCGAAGATTAAGTTGATCGGGCACAATACCCGAAGGACCTTATCTTGGGTTCATTTCATCATGGCCTGCCAGGATGATATCTTCAATCGCTGTCACCTGATGGGTATAGAGGTTCCTGACATCAGGTGCAAGGCTTGCCGCGAGGCGCAAGACACCCTAATATGGTGGGTATCGACATGTGCGGTCTGAGCCTAGATTAATTGATATAATTTGGCCCTTATAGTGCTTTATTACCACCCACGAGGTGATAACTGTTGTGGGGAATGAAAAGTACCAAATTTATCAGAACCACTCATTCCCCACTGCAGTCTCGTGCAAGCTCATGACCCTGATGTAGTTCTCCTTGACCATAAAACCAAGATGATATTCGTAATGGAGTTTTCAGCTTTAGGAAAATTGAAGGCAATCAATTGATATATTTAGATTTTCTCTTCGAACTCCGCAAACTCTATCCAGACCACTCTGTTGAAATGGTTGTTCTGATTATCAGAGTCCTTGGTGGTATGCTGCCCTTCCACACTCGAATCTCAAGCTCATGCCAGCGCATCAAGGCAAAAGCCTTGGCAGAGAAAGTGCAGAAGGCCATTATTTTTGGCTCATGGCGTCTGGTCAAGGGAAAAAGGTTTATTTATTATTATCATCATTATTGTTATTATTATTGTATCGAAATTCTTCATTTTACTCATTTTCAAGGTTTGTATAAATTATGTCCTATATTATTTTTATCATTACTGATACTATTTCAATAATTTCTCTAATAATCATTTACTGTATATCCTTATAATGGGAAATCGTGTTTCTCAAACAAAATATGAAAAAAATTCATCAAGTTTCGCTAATGATATATTTACTGTCAATTCTATGGCGGTACGAAGTTCACCAGGTCAGTTAGTGCAATATAAAAAGAAATTCAGTTCAGTTCCATTCTCCGATTCGCTGCAATGCAGTTACATAAAAATTCGAACCAATAAATTTCCTGCTAACTACAGTCAAATTAGAATCCCATTCAAATACTAATTGAAGTCGATTCGCAACAGGTGCTGCGAGGATTCCTGAATTATTAGGGCAACGTGAATGTATTCACCTGTTACCATCAATCAAATCCTTAGGGGGAAAAGTAGTCGTCGATAGATAACAAATTGCTATCGCTTCACTTGTGCTATACTTTCACTCCAGATAAACGTGATGGGCCTTTCACATGAAGTGATCAATGAGGTTATATGTACAGCTGGAGCTGTCCCAGTAAAACGTTTTTTTTCCTGTATGTATGTAAGAAATGTCTGTCTTTCGTGATACCTTTTTTCGGGGCGATGAGTTCCACTTTCCGGAAAATGCATACAAAATGTGATGGATATTTTAAGTATGATAAACAACGTCATAATAACGTCATGAAAAACTAGTATCACATGTCATCACTCCTTGGTTGCGTTCATAAAATTACTCAGAGTACGATAATTCAACTCCATTCATAAATATATTCTATAATTACGAATTCAGTCCACCGCGTCGTTCAGCAACATGTTCGTTGCTGAACCTTTCGATATATACTGAATGCTTTTCAAACTATTACTCCTAGTATTGCATAACGATGTGTTTTTGATATCTTGATCATACTGTACTTTATCAAAGAGAGTAAGTTTATGAATGCAAACCCAACTATATTTATGAAATATACAACCTTGCAATGCGAAAAACCACTGACCTTTAAAACTAAATGCAAAAAATCCTGACCTTGTATAGATTTCAAAAAGCATTTAGATAATTATCCAAAGCTTGGGTATATTAAAACTTATACATAAGTATCCCAGCATGATATATTAAATAAAAAGGTCATATAAGATATGTAACAGAGAATAGAATATATGACTTGGATTTTTAATATTGATAATTCCTTCAAATGTTGGTTATCTTTATATATTAATGAAATATCACTCATTCATTTTCGACTATTCGTCCAAATTTTCGTTCATATTGTCATCGTGATTTAAATGATGATAACTATTATCATTCCAGAAATTGAATTTTCTGAATTGAAAAATACGTATTTTCATCAACTCACGGGAGATGGTCTTATGTAAGATACGCTTGCGATGCAATATTTTCACTAAATATTCGAAAAATGTATATAATTTACATACAACATACCAAAATGATGCAATGCTTGTGATGCATAATATTTGAAATATTTGAAACTTTGATGTAATAATAAGCTTGTCAAATCTAGGAAGCGACTTCAATGTCTTGGCTCAGGACCTTCCTTAAGATCCGCGTGGTAAAAAATCCATAAAGACAGTCGGAGCTCAGTCTTAGCGAAAATCTTGTAGTGTCCACTTCGGTGAAGTATAGTACGCGACCAAAGTATATGCTCTGAGAAAATGGCATTCGAATCAAAATTGAAACGAAAAGTTTTGTGTGGTCAAGCGAGAGAAGTGATTGCTAATGTTCTTAATTCCATGCAACGAGAAGCGGATAATGTCGTAAGCATGTACTTGAAAAATGTTCAAGAGCGTTGTGCAATAGCGGCGGCTGTAAGTTTTGGTAGCATTAAAAGAATAGCTCGTGAAATGAAAACAATTGAAATTGGTGAGTCATACTCTTTTTCAACGCCTAATGAAAAAAGACAGAAATGCATCGAAATTAGATTTTGAAGATTTGGACAAGGGCTTTTTTTCATCGATAAATAATTACTGAGAAAAAAATTTCCACCTCACGCCGCATACATGAAAAATTTGTAGACGAAAATGGTTACAAGAGATATTACGGGTCTCTGAGGAAAGTGATGAAAGAAATAGGGTTCAGATGAAGGAAAATGGGAAAAAATAGAGTATTGCCCATGGAAAAGTGGAACAATAGTTTACATGGATGAAACATATATTCATGCTTCACATACACAAGAGAAGAGTTGGAATGATGATTTCGATAATTGTGAATGCAGAAGGAGAAAATGGATTTTTGAAAAATTTATGTCTAAAATTCAAATCCAACACAAAATCAGGCGACAAGCATAGCGAAATGAATTATGAAAATTACAAAAAGTGGTTGCAAAAAACTTCAATTCTAAATCTCATAACTCGTGTTAGGAATCACAAATTGAAATGAAAGATCTCGTTAGTCTTTAGTTCGCACAAGTTCCTCAACTTCTTAGAGTTGTCGTTCGTACGGGGGTGACAGCTGATCAAAATAAACAGATTTACAGATTTTTTTTAAAGTGCCCAAGGATGTCCTCGAGGAAAGATGAGACGAGAGAATGGTTAAGATGAAGGAACAATGATTTCATGGATGATATACTGAAAATTGATCCTTATTCCATTATCAAAATCAATAAACCACTATTCAAGTTGTATAAAATCAATAGGATTGTGGAAAATCATGGATATACTGTACTCAGATTGCCTTCTTATCATCCAGCTTTGAACCCAATAGAATTAGTATGGACATCACTGAAACAATATGTGGCTGATAAAAATGTGGACTTCAGTTACAAATCCGTTTAAAGTTTATGTGACGAATTCTACACATCGCATTCTCAAGAGCATTGTAAAAACGTTGCGAACACGCTAAACGTTTCGAAGAATTCATTGCTTGTTCTTGATTTCGCATTAGACAAAATTATTATAAATGTTCAAAGTGTCAATTACAACGATAGTACCAGTGAGGATTAAGATAAATCTGCAAGCGATTCTGATCTGTCTGTGGTTGAAGCTTTGTAATTTTTTGATCATAACTTCAATTATATCTTTATTATGATTCATTCATTCACTATATAATAAATATAATGTGCCCCAAGGAATTTTCATTCCGAAATTCAATCTTCAACCCAAATAAATAACATTTTCAGGATAAGTCTTTCTACCTTTCCTTAAAAGACCCGAAATCAAATGCAATACTCATTTGAATTCAATTACGTAAATAGCGCATTATCATACCAAACTAATAATTGACCATCAATCAAAAAACCATCAACCCTCATTGTTACTTGCGGCAAAGATTGTACTCTCAGATCACTCTAAAACCCATGTAGGTGCACCAAGTCTCACGATAGATTTCATCCTTTTTTATCCTAATGCCTTATTTGTCAGTCGTACATACAACATACCAAAGTGAACGTCCTTCAGATGACAGTCATGAACATATAATATATAATCCGTTTCATGAAGAATCGAAATAAATGATGTGCATTTGCGGAAGAAGTGGCCTATAAATAATATTATTTCAAATTATCTAAATAAACATTTCGTTCAGGCCAGTCCCAACTATCCTACACTGTAGGTTAATGGACTGACACCTATCAGAAAATAACTACTCCCCTTGCTAATACCACGAAGCGCGTTGGATTATACTCGACAGGTATCAGTACCGGATTTTCCAGTGAAGTTATTTCTGCATATGCTGCTGGCGATACAACTGCCGGAAATCATTATTAACTTCCATCTTCGAATATTTCTTCAATTTCTATTTGTAATAATAAAGAAATTGAACAATATCTTTGTTTAGTTCAGAATACATCGTTCGAATAATAGAATTTTCATTGTTGGAAAAAATACATATTTCAATCAGCTCAAACAATATCAGGAGATTTTAGATATATTTATGATGATCAGAGTTTTACCATATAGTTCAAATATGAAAAGTATCATATGTACCATCACAGAACCATATCTTCTCAGATAGAGATCATAAAAACATGATCTATCAAACGTTTCATTAAATATAAGAATTATGAACATTTTTTGTATTCTTGAAATAATCTCTTTAAAACAGTTGAAATAACGTTAGTTTGTATCACTAATAACTGATGCGGAAATGAAATATTTTCTTCCGTACGTGCCTGATTTATTAAGAGCAATATATATTTTCCCTGATAAAAAAATATATATTTTCATCAGCCTAAAGAAAGTAGTCTGATATGAAACACCAAACTTTACAACCAAATATTTCAATCATGAAAAAGATGTATATATGATATTCCTTAGTAAATTGAGCAAGATGATAATTGTAAGTACATTATTCATAGATTTTTTCTCAGATAATTTCATTAGGATAATGATTATTTAGACGTTTTTTGAAAACCACCATATGACCTATACTTTGTATACAGCCAATGCTCACCGAAGTATCTCAGAATTTCTAATATTTGTAAAGTTTCACAGTAGTAGATATATGCCTCTTATCAAATATCTTCTGATTAAAATAATGATAATCATGATTATAAAAATGATACTGAGTGTATTTCCTCTAAACAAATATATGTTACATTTTATATAATCGGTGTAAATAAACCTAGAAGAAAACAAGTTCAAGAATCTCTCTCCATGTAAAATAAATCATTGGATAGGTCAGTAAACATTTCACAATGCGGGAAAGCAATTTTATCTCGGTCTTCTGGCTTCACTTTCACTCATAAAGATACATATATGTCGATCAAATTAAATGGGCAGTGACTCCTGCGGCGTGCAGAGAAATTAAAGAATGTGGAGCATAAAAAATTGTGGTAATTGGATCTAATAATGTGCGGGCGCAGCGGGTAATGTAGAATGTAATAATCACCAGGAGCTTTGATGAAACAAATGAACACTTTCTTAATGGTGATGGGAAAACTGAGTTTCTATTATTGTGAAAATATGGTGGTTCGAGTGAGAGAATATTGATCAAAATATTCCAGTTTTCAACAACAATATGAATAATTCATTATCAAATCCTGTTATGAGTATTTTCATTATTCGATGGATTCATTGGTTGATTCTGTTCAAATAGTTTCATAATTGGAATATCAGCAAAATTTCAAAGAGCTTTTTGGTTTTGGATGTTGCTGTTGAATTTTGTTGTTGGATGTTCCGTTTTTGCCCAGTGGTGATGATCTTTTTTTTTAATGAATCAGATAGGGATTCTTGACAGAATTTTGATATCAAAATAATTCGAATTGAGAAACTTCCTTTGATGTTTTTCGCTATACAACATTGATAAATTCAATTACAAAGTGTCAAATTTCACAGTTTACAGTGAATGTTCCATACAATTTTTTAACGCGAATTCAGTTGACGATGAAAATAAAAAGAAGGCAATTCTTTTGTGTTCACTAAGCAGGTAAACGTATGTGTTACTGCGAAAAATATGTATACCGGATTTACCGGACAGCAAGACTTATAAAGTGTTAGAAAAAACTTTGTCTGATTTTTTCGCACCAGTGAAGTCAATAATCTCTGAAAGATTGAAATTTTTTACTGCAAGAAAAATGGAAAACGAAACAGTTTCAGAATGGTCGGCAAAGGTTTGGCAGCGAATTGTGAGTTCGGAACGGAGTTGAAAACAGTCATTAGGGATCAGGGATGTTTCCACTATTCTACTTGGAGAAAACCAAATTTGCGACAGATACTTTGAAGAAGACCTCACTGACTGAAGTTCTACTTTATAAAAAATGTTGAAAATCGCTTCATCCAAAAAGAGAGCGGTTCAAGAGTATTCTGCTAGAACAATTCCTCCAGTAGAAATGAATTCAGAACCAGTAAATTATTTCCGACATAAACAATATGATCAATCAGCCAGACGGAGTAAATCATCAGGCTCATCAACCACTGGGAGAAATGCAGTTCAAAAAGTGTTTAAGGGAGGAAAAATCACAAAAGCAGCGAATGTTTCTTCAAACATTCCATCTGCCACAAGAGTAATATCAAGGGTCATTTGGTATCTGTTTATCCTTCAACAAAGCTACAAGAACAAGGACGATATGTACACAATTTTCGACAGACTTCGACAGACGTTACGGAAATGAGTGAACAAAACCTGTACAATTTGAGTAGTATATCTTTAGATGAAAAAGGTAATATTGAACCATTTCATGAACATTTCATAGTTGAAAAGGTTCCTATCAGTTTTTAGGCTGATTCTGGTTTCGCTCATTTCTTTGATGAAACCCTACATAAAAACGATCTCTCTTTACGAGACTACACAAGTGTTTCATTCCAATCAGTAGGTTACTTGCAATTGAATGTGTCGTATGAGCAAAACCACAATATAATTTGAAAATGTATGTAATCAAAAATGGAAGTCCGCCTTTTATCGGCAGAAATGACTTACATAAGTTGAATTTAGGGTTTAGGAAAATTGGAAATGTGTTAACAGATTGTACTATGCCCAGATGTTAGATAATCTTGGTAAAAATTTTGTAACTGAGGTAAGAAACTTGTATGATTCAATTGAACGCCACAAAAAGGTTTTTGATGGTCGTCAGGGTACTAAATGTACCCTGACGATATACACAAAAATTCAAATGAGATTGAAAGACGGAGCAAAACCGAAATTTCATAAAGCAAGGCATGTTTCATTTGCCATGAAATCAAAAATCGAAGAGGAAATCAATATATCAGTAAAAAATGAAGTCTTAGAGCCCGTTGAATTTTCTGAATGTGAGACACCGATCGTCCCTGTACTAAACCCCAAGTGTTAACTACGTATATGCGGTGATTTCAAAATTACACCAAATTCAGCAATACCCCATTCCGAGGATAGAATATCTTTTTTCGGGGTTGCATGGAGGCGACAAATTTTCTAAAATAGACCTATCTGAGACATACCAGAAGATTCTAGAAAGCTAGTCACCATTTCTACACATGAAGGTTTATTCTCATATACGCGTTTACCGTACGGACTAACAAGCGCGCCCAGTATATTTCAACAAAACATCGAGCAAATTTTCGTTAACATATCGGGGGTGGTGTGCTGTATAGATTCTAATTACGGGCAGAAACAATAGAGAACATTTAACAAATTTATAAAAAGGTCTATCTAGAATCCATGAATGTGGTTTGAAGGTAAAAAAAGGAAACTGTTTTTTTACAGGACAGGGTCGAGTATCTTGGGCACATTGTTGATAAAAACGGGTTGAGAACTTCTGAAAGAAAGACACATACCATAAAAAAGCAAACATTCCAAAAAATATCACAGAGTTGTCACAAAACAACAATGGTAAATTTTTATTGTAAATTCATTCCGAGTGCATCAACCTGTATGTGAATTATAGGAAAAGAACACAGAATGGAACTGGTGAAAAATATCATACGATAGTATTTCATATTTGAGTTTCGTATCAAATCACAACATACCTATAAAGTTCAACGAGATGAAACGGGGCACACAAAAGGATCCACTTTTGAGCAAAATTATTTTCTACGTTTTCAATGGATGGCCAACAAAATGTACGGAGTACATTTTGTTGCAAGATTGTTTACTTTGAGGATACAGATTAGTCAATCCAGGGAAATTTCAAAATTTTATTATTAGACAATTACACAAATCCCATATGGTTTTAGTAAAAATGAAGGCGCTAGCTCGATCTTGTATATTCGGATATTCCTTTTGCAATAAGGCCAGTTCTTCATGGAGAAGGTTTACCAGTTCCAAAACCCCCGGCAAATTGGGAGGATGATTTGGAAAAGTATGATGACCAGGCAAGTTCTGATGATGTGCCAGAAAAAGACGCTCCTTATTTTCCCTAGAGTGAAGGAAGAACACCCCATTCAATCGAACAACCTGAATTAAATGACCTAGTTCGGGACCTCCACTTGTCCAAAGAGAATGCTGAACTGTTAGGGTTTAGGTTACAATAATGGTAATTACTAGCTCCTAAAACCAGAGTTACAATATTTAGGAACCGTAATCATGAGTTATCCTCGTTTTTTACTATGCAAGATGAAATGTGTTTTTGTGTAAATCCAAACGGTGTGATGGAAAAATTAGGATTTGCACATAACCCGTATGAATAGCGTTTATTTATAGATTCGTCAAAAATAAGTTTAAAAGCCGTTCTGCTTCATAGTGGTAACAAAAGACTCTCTATTCCTCTTGCACATGCAGTTGCCATGAAGGAAACACACGGAAGTATGTCACTTATCATGAATGAAATAAGTTACAATTCGTATAAGTGGCAAATATGTGGTGACCTAGAAGTCATAGGACTATTAATTACTAGGTCTTCAGGGCGGATTTACGAAGTTTTGTTGTTTTCTTTGCCTTTGGAAGAGTAGGGCAACACAAAGCCATCATCAAGTAAAAGAATGGCCTCCGAGAGATAACTATATTCCAGGTCAAGCTTTCGTGAAGAATATACATCTTGTTGGTTCCAAAAACATTTTGTTACCTCCATTATATATCAAACTGGGCTTAATGAGAAATTTTGTGAAAGCATTAGACAAAGGAGGTGATGTGATAAAATATCTTAAACACGTTTCTTCAAAATTAGGTGATGCAAAGCTCAAGGAAGTTATATTTGTTGGACCACAAATTAGAAAAATACTGAGTGATCAACAGTTTGATCAAAAATTGAGTGATGTTGAATTAGCTGCGTGGAGTTCTTCCAAAAGAAATGTTTATCTATTCTTATCAAATCACAATATATCTTCAAAGTTCAACTAAATGAAACGGGGCACACAAAAGGATCCACTTTTGAATAAAATAATTCTTTACGTTTTCAAAATGTACGCAGTCAAAGATGCAACAATATTTTTTGCGTAGAAACGAGCTCAACGTCGAGCAAGATTGTATACTTTGGGGATACAGATTAGTCATTCTGGGGGAATTTCAAAATTATATTATCAAACAATTACACGAATCCCATATGGGTATATTAAAAATGAAGGCATTAGCTCGATTTCACTTCAAGTGGCCATTGTCAAAGATATAGAGAACATCGCGAATTCTTGCGAAATTTGTGTTAAATTTTCAAGTTATTCACCAAAATCAAGATGAGCCGTTTGGGAATGGCCAAAAGATGTTTGGACAAGGCTCCTTCCAGATTTTTTTGTATCTTGTTTAGGTGAATACTTTCTCGTTTTTGAAAATGTAACATCAAAAGGGATCGAGTGTTGCGAAGTAAATAATATGATTGCTTGCGTCACAGAACGAATTTTACGAGATGCATTCGCAAGGTTTGATTTACCAAAGAAAATATGTACAGATAATGCCCCAACATTTTGCTCTGACGAGTTTCAAAAATTTCTAACAGGACCACCCTTCAGCCCACAAACAAACGGTCAGGCCAAAAAAAGCGCTGTTAAAATAATGAAAAAATCAATTTTGAAGAGTCATAGTGGAGGTACAACTGATGTGAATTCTGTAATAAATGTGTTTCTTTTCCAGTATCGAAACACTACTCACTCTACTACGGGTGAGGCATTTTCAAAATTACTTTTGAGCCGACGACTGCTATCGAAATTTGATCTATTACTCCCATCAGTTAGAAACGCAGTAAATAAAAATCAAGATAATCAAAAGAAAAATTATAAAGTAATATTGAGATCATTTTTTAAATTTCCGAGAAAGTGTAGATGAGGGACTATAGATCAAATTCTCAAAGATGGTTAAAAGGGAACAATAAAAAAATATCGTATCTGGAACATATTAAGTGTCTACGGACGATATATAATTGACTTGGAAAAGGCATATCAATTAGTTAAGACCGAGAATCGAAAGAAAATCGTTCCAAGTTATTTCGGCTACTACTGAATATGGGAAACAAGTCTTTTGTCAATCATCCGAAGAAAATGGTCAAATTCCGAAAAGTCAAGACAGTCAAAACAGTGAAAATTTCATTAACGTTCATTTTCTGTGGGTAAGGCATGTGTAGTGTGTTAGGGAAAACTTTAGAGTACGCTCCTGCACTCCGTCAGGTAAAAATAGGCTCTCAGGCCAGATTGTATCGCAGACAGAATATGTTTTCTTACGTTAATAAATGAGCAGCATTAAACACTTGTTTACTTATAAACTTTAAAACACAACAATATAAGCTACTATGAATCATAAATAACTTGTTTTCCTGACTGAAATCGATTTGTTATAGCTTACTGTTCGGGTTCATAATATACGAATATGTTGAAAATTTCTGACATATGACTAAATCTATGACATAAAATTCAACTTTCCTAGTTACTTTCAGTAATAGCATTAGTCAAAATTTATCCTATTCGAAAATGGAATGATACATATAATTATTGTCTTTGAAACTTGATTCTGTGCAAACACATTGAATTTTCCAATTTGAAACACCCTTTGCCTATATGTGACAACCTCGAATACAAATCGTTTAAGTGAATCGCTTTTATGAATTTTCAAAGCAAAGGAAACACAAATCAATCAGACTAATTCAGCAGGCCAGTTTGTCTGCAATATTGGAAATAGAACATCCGGCATACCAAAAATCAGATAATTTTTCATTGAAGACCAACTTTTCTGTTCGCCTTTCATCACATAGATTCCAGATTTATTTGTTATTTAAATGATGGAAGGTGAAAACCCCCAAAAAACATCAAGAGATAAAATTTGCCTTTCACTTATTCAGTATCATGAACAGATACTTTTTCATTCAAAAGATTATTATTGATAAATCTATTTTCTTCACATATCCACTTCCGCCTCCGTTAACCTCCGTTGTCGAGGAAACCACACATTGCTCTTCCAACTCTTCCGCTGATGTGGCTTCCGTTACCTCACTTACAACCACTATATACTCGTACAACTTACATGTATTACGTTTCATGCACTTATTTATTTTCTTTTCAGTAATGTTACGACCAACGTGTTTATATATATGAAGCCAAGGGTTCATCGAATATTTTTACTTTCTCCAGAGCCAAAATTGGCATCCATTATTGCTGACAACTCTGAAGAAAATCATCATCGATAGTACTGAATTAAAAATCTCGCCGATATATGAACTTCTTCAAAATGTTTATCTAAAATAAGAGCAAATGTGTATGATATCTTCATATTCACTGAAACTTTCATTTCTTCCAATTTTCATATTATTTTTATATAACTTCTAAGTCTCGTTTACATTAAACGGAGCAAAGCAACTATCAAAATTGCCTCCTAACTCAATTCATTAATACCTTTCATCTCTTTATGATTGGTAATCATTCGTTTTGAGATATTTTAAAAATTTTTGAACAAATTTTCATAAATCTTGTCTCACTGTTATCCATTATTCTCGTCATCATCATTGATGAAAATTTTGAGTTAATTCTGTCCATCATAGAAAAATAAAAACAACTCACGTCACAAAAATTTTGTGGTAGGCGAGTCTTTTTCTCCATGCAGTTGTGACCAATTCTTATTCCTATGATGTCAACTAAGTTTCTCTCATCATTATTAATAAAACGTATCTTGAAGCAACGTATTTCTTGAAAACTCATAACAAAATTGGAAATTGTATATCATCAATTTGCTAATTAACTCTAGTGATGGAAGAAAAGTGAAATTGTAATCATTCTCTGAGTGTGGATTTGCTACATTTTACATATTCTCGTATTATTTTTGAAAATTGAAGGTGCATCGTTTCCATACACACGTTTCAGACCACACTGTGTAAATGTTCACTTGAAATATACTTTTACCATTAGCTATGCTTGTTGAAGTTTAGAACCACATTTAATTTAATAATTGAATGTGTGTCGATAGCAGCATTATGTACTATTATCTTCGAATTGGCATTTAGAATTCTCAATTAGCGTTGTCAATAACTGTCTGAAGTAATATAAGTGGTTAGCAGTTATAAAGTTCAACGCAATTTAAAAATAATTCCAGTCATCAGTCGATAACATTACATCAGCAAGATTAGATGAACACTAGATTGCTATTTTCTCCATTTGTGACAATATCTGTGAACAATTGAGAATGTGACTGCTTAATAATAAAGAGAATAAAAAATAGTAGTTATTCAATGGCACATATTTTCACTATTGCGATTAACAAATATTTGATTGTGAAAATCGAATTGCCTCTTCTATGATTCATTCTGGTATATTTCCGCACATGAACTCTTTCTAGAACAAATGGTATCTATTTCAGCCCAGTTTTCTGTTAACTATCGCTTTTTGTTGGGTCATTTAATCACTTTCTCTTTCGAATCATTCAATTAAATCGGTAGTGATTTAGATGGTTCTCAGTGGAATTTACTCAAAATTATTCGTATCTACATTCTTGAATATATATTTTTATCTAATTGAAGTCAAATCAACTTGGCATTTTCTTAGGAGTCCTCAAAAACAACTCTGATCTGAAGATATTTTTGAAAGGAGCTGAAATAAACATATTGTCGAAAGTTTCTCTGCAAAAAAGCTTTGTTGAATCAATATTGATTGAAGTCACTCAGAAACTGTTGCGAATCTTTCAATTTCACAATCAGCTCCAGATGATAACCTCCATGATGTAGTTGATCACTATTGATGGATCGATGATGAAGAATTATTTTCAAAACCACCTCAAAATAATGTCCTACTACAAGTTTATTCAATATGTTGATGAAATTGAAGGGGTTATATATTTTAGGAGTAAATATTTTTTTGGGAAAGACAGGTTGTGGTTTTCTACTACTCCATCTTGATGAAATATTCTGATAAAACAAATATCATCTCTTCTTTATTCGTACATTCACTCAATAAATTTTTGCAATGAAATGAAAAATGATTTCATCGAAATTTTCCATAGTTTTTCTGAAAGATACCTACTTGCATCAACTGAATCTTTCATGACTGAAAATCCAGTTGAGAAAATGCTTTTTAATGTGGAACCAAAACTGTCAAAAGCTTGAATGAACTACGATACAAATGTTTTATTGTATTAACTTCAAATAATAGGAGCGTAAATTGTTTTCTGAGATATTGGCAATATTATCCTGTGAGAATCACAACTTTTTTCAATAACATCACAAAACTGTTAAAGTGTTGTGAAACCATCAATTAAAAAACTCATCCCCCATTACAGTATACCGGAGCAGCCCAGGAATATTATTCAGTGAACAAAAATAGTAGTTCTCATAATTTTTTATTGACGTGAAAATAATGTTGCTGATCAAAAAAATTTGTTCCAACATTTACAATCATTGGATGTTACAAAATTTGTGATTATGCGTGAATCAAATATTGTTATGTCATAATAGAAGCAGATTCAGCGATATCACTTACAAGATGGTAGATCGGATTTCTCACAACGAAGAAGCAATGCAATTATTTTGCCGAATATTGCGAATCAATCCACTGCAGATGAAGGAGAAATTGAACAGGAGGAGCGCCCTACTCAGAATTGCCAGGGTAATATAATTCATCTGATAACTGACCCACAAATTATGATAATTCTAGGGCGAAAGTCAAATAGTATTAAATATATGAGAATATTTTGCTTTCATTTTCGAAATGTAAAATACAGACCTTTTTTTCGAAATCAAATTCTTTTCGTCTCAAAAAGAAGTGATAGTGCAAAAACTATCTAGAATGTTTTCCATTCATGTTCGGATAGAATTTTTTGAAGTTGATAAAATATGGAAAAACTAGATCCACTTTCTAACTGAAATGGAGCTTTCGAAAATATTTCTCATTCATCAAGATCGTTTATTCACAATGTATATTTAATGGAATTGTATGTCTTTAAATTCCCATTTGAAACATTCTCGCTGAGAGAATGTTCGGTGTGACGAAATAATCACATAATTTTCTCCAGAAATTAACAAGGCGTTTGATACGTTAACTTGAGCAAAGCAACAACGTGAGACAGAATCATCAAGTTCTAATGGGAGTACTTGAAACGCGTTATGTCGATTACTGGAATGAACATACAGTGGAAACGCTGAATAGTGTTTATATAATGGAGCAGTAATAGTGAGACTGAAACTGGGATGTCACCTGAGCTACTATTCATTGAAGCAAGTTTTGTTTTTATGCTTATAATGAGTGATTTTTTTGCTGGTATTCACGAAAAATGTGTTTCCAAAAGAGATTTAATTTTCTGAAAAATGTCTGAATTTTTCATTTCTTTTAATATTGCTGGTTCAAAAGAAATATATTCAGATTTCAAAAATTAACCCGTCTTTCATCACAGTGATTTTTTGCTGGTATCTTTCTAGCAACACTGTTTTTGACAGATCACGCGTGAATCCTGTCTTGTGTCATTGTCAAACTTGATCAGTTTGGTCTATAATTTAACCATGAATCGACTTACGAATAAACAACGCTTGCAAATTATTGAATTTTATTATCAAAATTCATGCTTGGTTGAGAAAGTGCATCGTACACATCTTTCAATTTATGGGCAGTTTCGTCGGCCTACTGAGGAAGCTATTTGGAAGCTTGTGGCTAAATTTCAAACCCAGTTCACATTATTGGACATTAAATCATCAACACGCATA
>WOGR01003370.1:0-15981 GCA_015342045.1 Leptinotarsa lineolata
AATAAAGCCGCAGTCATATCTTCGTGGTAATCAGCAGACGAATCGTTTATATTTTTGTCCGAATTCATGTTTCTAGACGGTATGGTGTGGAAAATGTGTTTTTATAGATGGAATTCAAGTAACTTAACAGCATATTCATTATAATTATTAGGCTTATTACTGTTCAACTTAGTTAATAGTTGCAACTTAACCTTCAAGGAATGCTATAGAAAAACGCACCAAAAATCTAAAGAAACATGATGAAGCAAATGTTCAGCATAAACAACATTTTCAATTCTCTTCTGCAATTTGAAATTTTCACTTTAACAATTGTAAGAAGAGGTGAATTAGTTAGTTTTTTATAATTTATCATTTTTATAATATTTTCTTAAATTTTATCATTATTAATTAGAGCATATATGGCATATAAATACCAAGTTTAAATAGACTATTTTCTATAAATTGTCACAGGAATACGTCACTTGAATATTTTAACGTACTTATGTTACACCCTGTATACTGTATCGATGGCAATAGGAAAAATATGGAAGCGATGAGTTCGCTGATTACAGATGTTACGATAGTAATTTGGTGTGCACAGAAAGTGTTTTCAACTCTACCAAAACGATGCTAGTTCCATTTATATAAATGGGGTGTGAACCAACAACACAAAGTGAAATGGAACTGAACAAAAACCAAGAAGCCAGGTTTCGAGAGTAGACCGGGAGGCTCTGTAATGATAATAATAATAATAATAATAATAATAATAATGTATTACCATTTGCCATCAGATACGATGGGGGATACTGCCCGAGTCCTCCCTGCTGCTTGACTGGCTTCAAGACTCCGACCCCCGAAGAAGACCCTGCGGCAGATGTCGGCGTTACAGATTTCGAAATCGGTGTCGACGGTTTATCTTCCATTTTTTTCGTCGAGGGTGTCGAAGCGTTGCTCGACGTCCCCGATCGTGGGCTATGTGGTCCGGGGTGATCCTTCTTGGGCATCTTGTCCAATCCGTTCTCGCGTGGGGAGCTGGTGCCGTTCGGGGGGGATACCGGGTCTTCGGAAGCATCGTCGACCACTAGGTCTTGATCACTTTTTTCGCCGTCGCTATGCTAGAAAAAAAACATGAAAATTAGTAAGGTCTTCGGTACGGAAATGCAAAACATCGTCCCAGTGTGGAAATAATAGTAATAAGAGCATGTTCAAGATAGGTTTCATCTGTTGTTTATTTGGTGGCTCATGAAAATTTGAGGAAAATTTGTAGCTTGAAACATACCAGGAAATTTTTTCAAAAATGTTCTTGAAAATTGCAAAAAATCATTGATATTTTTCGTTTTTTTTTTTACATGCGATTCATAATCAAAAATTCCTTTCAAATTTTAAAACTAGATATATTTCTATTGTTTTTCGATCAAAAAATTCCAAAGGATGTCATATTTCTTGACCTCGCCAAGGATCTCCATTTCTGGATCACAGACTAAACCACAAAGGAATGTTTCGAAACATTTGTCCCTACTTAACTCATCTCACGACATTGCAGTCATAAATGGTGTTCCCCATAGATCAATCCTTGGTCCATTCGTCTTTACAATTTATGTAAGTGATTCAAAAATACACTTCATTCCACTGACTAGTCATTACATCGTACCAGAACTCTATATCCAACATCCAAGTGCATTGTTTTGCACAACGGAAGAACAATCGATACTATTGCAAAAAACTTTATCTTCGATCTACACGTATGACCTATATGGAAAGAGTCATTTTCTGAAAGATTAGTCGAAGCAAATCTGACCTTGGCGGAAACTTTGATCGAATTTAAGTTGTTATGAGCGAATAGATACGAATAGTTTGACTCAAGTTGAACATAACCTAACCTAAATCCCTTTCAGCAATACAGATTTTGTAGAGATACTTTCCTTTCTATCTCATCTTTTCACATTTTCAGATAAAATTCCCAAGTCATCTTTAGTTCTAACTTGTATGTGCATAAGATGAAATTGAAGAAAGAAAAATTTCAGAATAAACAGCTCAACCGTATTACTGCGAAGAGAAAAAAGCCTCGATCAAAAAATGATCAGAACCACATCTTTGAGGTATCTAAAAAACAGAACTATTGATACTTTATTATCAACGTATCGTTTACATTACTGTATACGTTATTGAGCTTCAATCGGACTTTCGTTCTCAGCCTTCAATTATGTATAATAAAACAAGTCCAAATACGGCTCCTCGAGGCACTTCTTGCCCTGCCATATCCGGCCGCTGGTACCATTAGAATTTGATGAATCCTTGATCGTCCTGGGAAGAATCCTAGATCGCCCCCGACTGCCATATAAGCGTTCATCGAAAAATCCGTGCATGGCATTAATGCCTTCATATTTTACGTAAGACCGTCTCGCGGAAGCATAAACAGGCCGTAAACAGGCAACTCCAAATGCAGGGAATGTTTTATTGTAATGTAAAATATCTCCGTAGAGGGCTTTTATGTCGGTAATTCGAGAAAGTGGTGCATGACGTCTTGAGATCTTTGTTCTGCTCCAAGTCTGCGAATACTATTATCCTAATAACACCTGAGTGCGCGGTACGTCTCTTTCTGTGAGTTTCAAGTACGAGTCAATAGGATAAAAATGTGTATATAAAACAACAGTTTGTCGTTGAAAAATTGAAAAGTTTCGGAATGAGTGACTTTTCACAAATAAAAACTACGACCAAACATAGACCAATTGAGAGTGATCAAAATGTGACTTTCGAAATTTTTTTAAAATCTGTTGCCAAGTTGATATAATTTTTCAGTACTATTTAAGATCTATAACATTGACTAGATGAAAGTATTTGTTATTTCACAAGCTTCTATTCAACTTGGAATGTATAAATATACGTATGTTTGTGCGTATCAAATCTTCCAACCGAATTTTAAAATAGTTTTCGATTATATCTGCAAAATTTATGGGACCCCAAATTTTCAGAATATTGCTCTATTTCAACAAATTTATATAACTAACTCCAATTCTCGAAGTTTCAAATCAATTTTTCGTTTCCTGCGAATGAGTTAGTCTTCTATGGGTTGTGACAGACGGACAAACATTTTGAACGCACCTTCTCCAATGAAAACTAGAGGTCTATCTGGTTAAATAAGAAATATGTATGAATTTTGTATAAAAATTGGATTGTTTATCAACTACCCTATATGTGGTAAAAATCCCTAGACCCGATATAAGAGCCGTACAAAAAACTCTTGATAAAAATTAAAAATTTTCACAAAATAGACTTGGACTGGTATTTTCACCCAGGGTCAGTGTATCCAAGAAAAATGGTAGAAAAAATGAATACAATAACTTTATTCAGATTTAATAGGTACAAAGAAGCAAATGAAAAACAATTTTGAATGAGTAATGCCAATAAAGTATATATCCATAAGTGTGCTCTTTCACCTGTAAATGAAAAGCAAAAATGAAAGATAACTAAATTATATAAATCTAATGAATACTTAACTACAATACATATGTCAAATAATGCCAGGGGTGTAGAAAGACGTTGTGGACATATGTATACGTAACAAATTCGAAGAGTTAATGCTTTTACTCATTACAGAGTGGAACAACAACGTAAAATCGATTCGACTCAAAACATGACCTAAACACAATACCCAAAAATCGGAAACAATAGAGAAGCCATTAAAAAAAAAGCTTGATTAATAAAAGAGACGACTCGTTAAATCTTCCAAAAATGTAAAAAAACAGAAGTATTTCGTGGATCCGAAATATTAACATCCCAACCACTCATCAAAGAAATCAACAAATTTTAATCCCCTACAATTTACGCAAGCGAAAACATATAAAAACTTAGTCATTTACCCCCTATAGTCCAAGATCCCAGGTCCCCCCGATGTTACTTATTTTCTCAGAAAGAAAATGCCTAGGATAACATAGTGTTACATACATAGTATGAATGTATGCATACCTGCTAGCTTGGGCTACCAGGTATGCAGGTGCTAAAGGTATGCGTCTGGTAAAAATTACTGCCGGCGGCAGTAATTTTTTCCAGACGCTTCAAAGCTTTCAAAAAAATATTGTAACTTTACTTACAATCTCAGTCTTGATTTTTAGGAAACTGATACAATAATTTTTGTAAGCAGCTAGACCAATCGAAGGGGCCTAACATCCCCCCAGATACACAAAGACTCGCTATGTATATGAGCGCGAGAGTGATTGTTGAGTAGTTGTATAACATAGTTTTGTAAAAGTTATTAATAATCTAATGGGGTCTTCAGTAACAATGTAGTTAAATGTTCACGCTTAATTATAGCAAGGAACAATAAATTGAAAAATTAGCTGCGAGCAACTTACCACCGAGCAAGAATGAGCTTTTGCAGCAGTTTAAACGAGCTAATTACATCGCTAGTCTTTGGAGTAAACATCAGCACTGAGACTTTAAGAAATGTAAGTACTATTTTTACCTACCTTTTGCACCTGGTACCTGTAAACTGGCCGTCGCGTCAGCCCAAGCTAGCAAGTATGCATACACTTATACTATGTACTAACACTACGTTATTCTATGCATTTTATTTCTGAGACAATAAGTAACGTCGGGGGGGCCTAGGATCTTGCTCTATTATTAAACAGTAGTAGTTACATGTCGATGTACTACCATCTGAGAAGATGACGAAACGTCGTCTTTAGAACTTTCAACGGACGAACACTCGGAAATTCACCAGAAAAGTTTTAACTTCAACTTTTAGTTTTTTATTAGTTGATTACAATGCATAAATTTTAAATAAAGGGATTGAATGAAATCACCCTCCGATCTCAACTACCTACGCGTATGGACGTCATTCAGACGAGTTGACACCAATCGTGTAGTTGAAATGGGCGATAAACTCTGGCGATTACATTTCAATCATAATAATAGCCGTTTTATAGGGTACAGTAAAGGAAATTCGAAAATTTATTGGCTCCAACTGATGTTTTATATTCGGCTTACACGTAGGTGCTAGGTCATCAAATTAACTTTTATAGGGGTCTTTGTAGATGGATGAGGATAGACACGGTCGACATTTTGACGGTCGATATATAACACCTAACACTAATTTGATAACTAAATCGGGAGACGATGAAACATCTGGAGGCTGTTCATGTGATCCATTACTTTCCGTGAGTCACTGAACTTTTTGATGGAACTTAATGAATACTTGCAGAAAGACCCTTTTCATTTAAATGCAAAAAATGTATAAAAATTTTAAACAATTGCTCCGATCCTTATTACTAACTTATTATGGTAACAGCCCTAGAACAAAACCTAGAGATGATTGAAAAGTCACATTTATTTTTACAATTGTTTAGGTAATGAGTTAGTTGCTGAAATTTTCACTTGTAGGTAGGTCCATCGTGAGTGAGTCTACTGCAACCTATGGGGTTTATTATGGCTCAAACTCATTCAAATTTGATTGAATAAATCCAGCTTCTCAACGAGTCCTATTACCTCATTTAGTGAATAATTTTTCAGGACAGCTTCCAAGTGTGGAGCTCTGTCAAATGCTGAAAACGTGATCATGTCCTTGGCAGAGCAGGTGGTAAATTTCTTCATGTCGAAGGTTGCCAGATCATGCTACATTTTTCTCAGCCTATTGAAGACCTGATCGGCGATCGATCTGCGACTATTTTCGTTAGATAAGTGAGCAGAAACATGCTGGCTTGGAAGCAGAGTGGAGTTTTTTCAAGTCCTTGTGACTGAAGTAGTCGTAAATCTTTTGGAATTTCTGCGTACGATATTGGGGCCATCTTGTGCTATGTTCTCTGTACCTTAAATATTTCAGTCGTTTTCATTCTGTGTCTTGTCTTATTTGTACAGGGTTTTTGTTAAACATTACCCATTTTCAATCAATTTCAAGTTTTTTCACATAATTTTTAGTGACTCGCAGTTATTTCACAAGACAAGTGCTGTTTGAAGAATGCACTATGAAGGATTTGTGAATGTTTTTCTGCTGGAATGTTCTTCAAAAATTCAAAGGCGCTAGTTGATGTTCCTAATTTCTCCACTAGAATATCAATATGATTGTTCCATTTGAAATGATGATGATTCCCAGATATTTCATTTAGTTTTTTGTTTGATGGTTACTCGTGATACTCTTTATATTTACTGTTTTATAAGGAAGCAGCATATGTTGATCGTATGCTGCCTTCATATTTATGTAAATGGCAAGAAAAAGTTTTATCATTGTTAATTATTGAACCATCTGGCGATATTATTAAACTATTGCTACACTGTTTCTTTCAGGATAATCCAGGAGTCCGCTATGTTCAGTATATCCGTATCTTCGGCGGAAATGAGGACATTAATAGGCCTTTCAAACGAATAAAAAAATTTCGATGATATCTCCCACACACTTTATTTTATTTAAATTCAAAGGTAAGCAGCGCTTAATAAAAGAGCCTATAGATGATTCTGGTGGACAAATAAGTGAAGTTATTGAAGATTAATGTAGTTGTTTTCTTGAGTCCTCAACAAGCGATTATTTCAGACTGACACTAGATTGATTGTTGTTATACCTCAAAGTTAGGGGACTATGCCATCAATTGTTTTGTACTGAAGAACATTATAGCTACATTATGTCGAAAGCAAAAGTATTTTAGATGATTCCAGTTTAATTCATGTGCTTTAGAACTGTAATTTTATCCCAATTAGAGAAAGAAACTGTACCCCTAGATTGCGATCTGATAACTTCATTTTTCTTACAATGTCTCATTAACTCCTCTTCGCTTGAACATTCTAGAACGAAGAATACCAGGCACGTCTCTCCTGAAAAATTGATGCCTTCTTGGGGAAAAATGAACCGTGACATCAACTTTTCCAGTACGACCATTACCATAATTATCGTCATCGTTCGGAGAACCATCACGAATTCGATATCTGCGCAACTGTCAAATGCCCCCATGAAAAACGCAGCACCATCGGAGCGCAGCTAATACGATTTACGATTCTCGCGTGATATCAAGATATCAAGGAACACCATAAACGGCCTATTATATGGTAAATAGACCGTAGTTGTCGCTGGGTAGACTACGCGAGGGGTCTGAGGGGCGCGGCCAGTGGTCCTCTCAGACGGGTCTTTATCTGGCGATCGCAAATCAGTTGCATGTTCCTGGCATGTCCTGATCGTGTACATGTGCATTCAGATATATTACATGACTGCTATACGAGTATTTCATTTTTATTGCAGCGCTCGGTTTTGCATGCCGAGGACGTGATAGAGTCCGCTCGAGACAGGGGGTTTCGATAAGCTGAATATAATAATGTATCTATTCTAGATTTTAGATTATGAGGTTGTACCACTCAATTTCAAAGATGTCTGTAGATTAGAGACGTCAATGAATAAGGGATAAATATAATCATTTTTTATAGTTCAAGTAAACGATATAGTGCAACCTATCTCCCCTTTAATAATATAGTTAGGGAGCTAACTATTTTATTAAAGTCTTTTTCGACCAAAATTACTTTTTAATCCATTTCAACCAGTCTTCTTCAGTAATATTAGTACTTCTTCTTCAATTATCTCTATTACCTTTTTATCAAATTTTGGAAAATTATTTTTACGCCTGATGCTTAGTTTCAATTTTTCCCAAATCATCTCGATGGGACTGAAAACACAAAAATAGGGGGGAAGTCTCAGTATGGTGTGTCCATACTTTTCAGCAATACCCACAAGGGCATACACTTTTTCAAATGTTTTTGTGTGTAAAACTTCAAGTAGTTGCTTTTTGGTATGGTAATCTTCAAAATACAAATTGTTATCTATTGAAAAAAATTGTATTTCATCATTCTTCGAATTTTTATTCGGTTCTTTGATGAGCTGTCGTGAATGATAGGAAGCGTTGTTAAGAACTATTATACTATTCGCATGCAAATTTGGGATCAATGTTTTTTCAAACCTATCCTCGAAAATATTAGCTTCCATGTTCTTATGATAATCAACATTGCAGTCCTCGAGTTTTTTTCCACATAATTTCAAGGAATTCGGAACCCATCCTTTACTTCCTCCACAATGCACAATGATTAGGCATGTTAGGCGTACACATTCTTAAACCATCAGTCCACCCTTTCGTAACTGTGTCGTGAGTGTCATAAAAAGTTTCGTCCAAATAGAAAATTTTCCGTTGTTTTTGAATATATTTAGTTATTTGTTCTAAGTATTTGTTACGCAATTCCACTATTCGTCTACTTTCCATAACTGCGTGACGTTTGTTTATTATTTTAAATCTAAATCCTAGTTACTTTATACAATTTTGAAGGGTTTTGTCACAGCAACTCACGTTATGGCCGGAAGTATTCAATTTCTTCCTTATGATTTCAGTTGTAGGAATCTTATTGCTTTTATAACAGTCGTATATCGTTTTTTTCCATGATTTTATTAGATGAACATGTAAAGGTTTTGGTAATCCTATATCACATCGCGTCTTGCGTTCATAAGGTTTGTTCTTGACTATTTTTCGTACAGTTGAGAAAGGAATTTCGGTCAAATCTGATGTTGCTTGTTAGTTTGTTTCCCTTGAAACCAAACTTGAGATGTACATTCTTATATTCATTGAAACATACTCACTGTGTTTCAATATTCGAATGCATCCGAATCTTATTCACTGGTATCTCGTTTTCGCATTTTTCACCATCGCTATTGGAATCACTACACAGGAAAAAGTCTGCGTTGTTATCACACTCGTTATAACTATTAGTACTTGTTTAAGGATGCCACATTTTGAACAGATAAAAAAAATTTTGAGTAATTATAACTGCACCAATATCGAATTTCAACACTCAAATCACGATCAGTTCCTGAACTGAACATTGATGACCCGACAGCGATACCCATTCCCGTATTCCCCGATTTCTATTCGTCACCGTAACAAGACTTCAAATTTAATTTTATGACTCTCCAGCCAATCATAAAACTCAGTTAGTTACAATTATTCAATACGAACCGTCAATTCTTCAGTCCACGTGGACTAGTTCGCAGACGGTTCATTTCCATGTATTGGGTTTTTTGGCCTTTGTGGCTGCCGCCACCTTTAAGTGTGCACAATATCGTTTACTTCGACTATACTACAACTTCAACCACAGACATAGAAACAATTTTGAAAGTCTGGTTCGAAAAAACAGATTGAGCCACAAAGAATATGTAGAATTTAAGTCAACTAGAACAGCTACAATGGGCTGGTTTTTAGATGGATGTTCTTGCAGACTAAAGATGGAATTGCATCCATTCTGAAGCAAACAGAGTAGAATATAATCATATCGTTCCAAAACAGAATATTCCACAAAACAAAGGAGTATACACATAATCATCTGGAAAAAATTATACCAAAACAGAAGCCAATACATTTGTAGCGTTCTGGTGAAACGATCACCCAGATCTTCAAAACAAATGTAGCTGCAAGACCCAAAATTACAGCAAACTACGCTGCAAAGAAGTCAAAAGCATAACTCCATTCAAATCAAAAAATTCAATCCTTCTGAAAAGAAAGTATACTTCTTTGGGATGACAATTATTAACATTTTTTCGCTTTCCTATGAAGTCCACTTGTCTTTATGAATTACCGGAGAAGAAGCAGACCTAGAAGTTCATCATATCCTTCTGATTGTAGTTAATTAGCAAGTAGAACTGTATTCATCTTGAACAGATGCAGTTGGTTTCAAAAAATATAGTATTACAGGACTCAATACTACAGAAAAATAAAAAAAAAATCAACCGGTTACAAATCAAGGATCAAATAAATAATGAGTAAACAGAAAAACTACAGTCAGTTGAACCGAATGAAATCATCAGTGTATAAATATAAAACGCAGGATTGAAAATTAACCGTAGTCTTAGTAAAATGAATTGCCTGTTTTATCTCAAGCCTTATAATGTTTTGTTGATCCGATATTGAGCGAATAATTCAAAGATATCTGCTCTCACTGGCATATCAATAATCTCAGCACAAGAACCAAAAGTGATCTTGTTATAAAGATGACGAGTCATCCATTTTAAAAAGGAACAATAGCAGTTCCATTATAATCCCTTCTGGAGTTCAAAGGATATCGAATCTATAATTAGGAAACATTTCTTGCACCTATAGCCCAAGTTCTTTGGAAAGAACTTCACCACATTAATTATATTACTTTAATGGTATACATTCCGGCGGTTATAATTTCATGAGTACCAGCATACATTTCATTCCATGAAATTTTGCCTGATACATTTTCTTGAGCTGCACTTCTTTATTGTTAACGAAATAATAAAATCTACATAAGAAACGGCCACCTGCCTGTTTTAAATTTCTTTATTTTTTGTTGAGTTTGGTTTTCCAAGCCTGATCACCATTTAACGATGACATAATTCATGATGATTTACTTATATTTTGTTACACGCCGTAACTTGATACTTTTTATGGAGCACCTGTTGATTACACATACTAAACAGGTAATGTATACAGAATATGGGAGATAAGATTCGAGTTATTAACATATCTGAAGATCTTGAAAGGTTTCCATATCGTACAACACGAAGTAGTATTTTCCGCTACCAGAAAACTCAATTGATTTTATCATTATTGATAGGGTTTCTTAAACAACTCTACAAGTGGGCTGTTCACATTCATCAGTCATTTTATTTTTTGTAGAATGTGAAATTTTTTGCGCTTTTGTCATAGGTGAGATTCAGCATTTCCAGACAGCATTACAACACCCCTTTGGTTGAAAAATTTCCAATTCTTCAGATTTTCTTTGTGCTATACTTTATTGAACTCTATTTTAGTTCATCTTTGGTTTATCTTCAGTTTCAACAATCAACTCTTTGGTCACCATTTGTTTCAATAACCAACTGGCTTCAACAAAATATATTATAAAAACGATGAACTAGAGCACTGGGTAATAAGCAATACTGAAGCAATTTGGAGAAAATACTCAACACTTTTCACCATATGTTAGTTGTTGATTAATAGTGCACATGAGAAATGTATTAGTAGTGTTAAAATCTACGTACTTTCATACTTACGTGCCCAAGGTCCTTCTCTTCTTTTTTGGGCTTCTTCAGCTCAGGTTCCTGCGGTGTCCTTGGTCTGTATTTTTCGGCTGGTGATATCGAACTTCTCTGAAATAAAAAAATACCGTTAACCCTCTATTCTTCTAATAAGCAATATTTTTCATGATGAAAAATGGAGTTGTGAAAAAACTCTCAAGCCAAACAGGGATTATATCGATATTGAAATAGTTTATAGTAATGGCAGGAAATGAATTGTTCAGTCATTTTACGGTACGTGAGCAATACGTCGATCGTTATTCATTTATTATGACGTATATTTCGTTCGATATGACCTGCATGAGTTACGATATAATGAATTGATATTGAATAAAAGCAATGTAATTAAAACGCCCCATCCCATAGAATGGCCTTTGTTTCATCGGTTCAGTAATTTTTGTTGTTAATTTATAACGAATTCAACACATTAGCTTATGAAATCAATTTTATTGCGTTTGGAAGGGCAGCTATAATTTAACAATGAAAATGATACTCAGAAATTCATAGCGAAATATATATTTTATGGCCAATATAAACCCGACGTCGATATAAACGAAACCATATTCGTCATTTGAAATTTTTGCTTTTCATTCACAAAACCGGTTAATTCTGACGCATATAATCCTGTGTTGGAGGCAGCAGTTTGCCACGGTGGTGATAAAATCATGATAACAGATGTATCTTGGTTGCAATTGAGTGCAAACGCTAATAATAAACTAGACCGGAATAGAATGTTAGGTACCAGGACTAGAAACGGATTTTGACATGACAATAAGAAGAATCTAGAGTACTAAAGAAATATTTATCTATATTTAATATTAAAACCTTATGACACCCTAAAAATGTATTTTTCTATTGGATGTTAGTCTGGAACCATCATCAATTAAAAGTTTGAAGTACGTCTCAGTGTGGACAAGCCCTGAGAAATCCTTTCTCCCAAAGTATTATCAACTTGTCTAAAGAGTTTCAGCTGCCTCTTCTGTATGAAGTCGAAAGCATTCGAGATTTGCAACAATGTTAGCAATCATCCTGTCTTGCTCATGTTTTTTCAGTGTTTTTTGGAAGAATTGTCTTGCTTGCGCAGTTATCGTCTTCTCCTGTTTCATATCTGAATGCCTCTCCAGAAACTGTGAAAGTTGGATTCACAGCTTGAGCCCATTTAGCACTCTCAGGTCCTCCAAAGCTGTTAGGAAAATAGTTGGGGGCACTACCTTGGTTGCTCAAACACATGGGCCCATCAAGCTGATAATTGCGTACTTTGAAAGGACAATTTACAGGTAACTGCAAATGTCTTGGCATCAGATGTTCATGGCTGAACGCGATTTGTTCAACCTCGGTAAAGTAGTTCTCCGGATTACGCTTCAGTACCAGTTTTCCACCTTTAAGCAATGAGTTTTGACAGTGAGGCCATACTTTGATCAGGTCGAACGAATTGAATTTCCAGGCCGCAGCTCAGGAGTCATGACTTGTATTTGAAAAGTCCAAGTTGGGCATTGAACAAGAAATATATCTGTGTCCCCATACGAGTAAACTTACATAAATGACCCGTTTGAAAAAACTGAAGAATTGCTTCAACAACTGTCCATTTAAAGGACACCTGTACAAAATGGGATAGTATGAAAGAGACCGTATCTCATGAAAGTTCTTAGTAGCATGTACTTACACTAGTGTAAGTATGTATGTTTCTTCATATATAATAGTGTAAACGAATCTATTGCAATGAAAACATGAAAGTTTTTGTCAGACATATTTCTGGAATAAGCACAAGTTGATACGAATCTCATGTAACTTATGAATATATTTGGAGCCTTGGCAGGAGGATGAAAATATAATCTTAGTGTAAATTCCGAACGTAAAAACTAATGTACAGTCGTTTATCTAGCCAGGCAGCTATTGTCTAAAAGTCAACAGGATACTTGGTGTAACTCTTTATATTTTTTCACTAACAACTTTCACCTTACGCTCTTCAATATTCTCCATTAGACCATCCTTATACCTTTCTATTCAAATTTTTCGCTGTTCAAAACAGTATTTTAAGTCATTTTCCAAAAGCATTTTCTTGCAACGCTCTCGTTTATCGAAGGTGAATGTACACAGCTGAAATCAGAACGATTTTTGACAACACATATATCCTAAAATCGCTTATTACTGTTCACCAGACATTGCTTGGGCCATTTATAACTATCTTGTTAACGGCTTTTGGCTGAGGGTTACCGAGAGAACTAATTTTAAATAGAAATAAATATTATTTCATAGAACCATAGTAGTAAGTCAGTATTACGCTGGCTATATTCATCCACAGAAATCCTTTATGTATTTGGCGTGAGAAGTGAAAAGAAAAACAAGGAGATCAAAGAAATTCGGTATCAATTAACACTCCGCGATGTTATATACTCATCTGTGATAATGGAGCTACCGCAGCAAATATGAAACCGAAATGCCTGGGGATTACTTTACAAAACGTTCCCAGAATAGAAGCTCTCAAAAAATTACTGTCGTGGCTTCCTGAAACTCGTACATGTTTAGAACGTTGTTTATGGCACTTTTCGACAGACAATGGATGTCGCTAAACCCTACATTTTTAACGTCTCTTTGCAAGCGTCGCGGGAGTCTGTTTACGTCCCACGTCGTTTCAAAACGTCAAGGCGACGGCAAAATTTCACATCTTCCCCAGAGCATCCTTTATGTATGTCGCTTCTTAGCAGCTTTATATAACATGTACGGGTGTCACCTGTACTTCGATGGCAGTAAATGCCAAGTAATTTATGGCATATTCGAGTAAGAGACGTCTGTGGGTTGTAAATTATCTGTTTGGCCTCTATTATGAACATTTTTGTTTGATGTGCATAGGGGAGGCAGCAACGCATATAAGGGGGGTGCCCAGAGGGTCTACCCCCACAAAATATCATGAGAAGTGTTATTATATCCTAGCTTAATAGCCTAGTTCACAGGTGCCCTTTCACATGATTTCAATTGAACAGCTCGAGAACTAAAACAGGATACCTACTTCAAAAATAGTAGACCTAGCAACACTGAATACGGCGTTTCTCTCGTGCGATTTAGTCTTCCTCTGCAGTGAATAGATTCTCAGTCTAATTGCAATTATTCATGCTCGCACAATAAAAAATGTCATAATCTCACACTATGACAACTGTCATAATTAGAAAACCGAACTTCGTCAATTTGTTTTGTGTTTATTTTCTGAATATCTCAATACTTTCGTATTTTGTGTTGATATATGTTATAATGGTTATATTAGTACTATTCCTTGTCAATCTTTTTCACCTTTCGAATTCCAACAACCACATTATACAGTTTCATAAACTCATAATACTCTATAAATTGTTTCAGTCGGCATAATAAATGGGAAATATTTCAGACGTTCTGAAAGTTATACTCAAATAATTACCAACAAGCGTATCTGATAAATCTCATTTCAGTTCCCTTGGCCTTAATCCCGGATAAATAGAAATCCAAATGAACATCTATCATTTCGGATAACCTTTCCCTACAGCTCTATTACCGACCAGCAATCTAACCGCTATTTCCATAGGCGTCCTGAGATAATTTCAGGGTTATTAAATGACAAAATTAATAAATGCTACTTTCTTTGAAATCGAAATACAGAGAGTTCCTCAATTGAATCTATTGTGATAAAAAATTCATAAGTCCCAGTAGTTCTAACATTCATTGAAATTTTACGAAAAAAATTATTTTTCCCATAACTTTGATATGGCCTCAGATATTTTTGTGTGGTACAATACAGGTTTTTTCGTGCCAGTGGCGTTCGTGAGCAATTTACACTGAATCATTGTAAGTAGCATTGATTCGAGTAAAAATTATTCTTTAAAACCCCATTTAAAACCCCAAACCAAGAGACCCATTCTGGACGAATGAGGTCTCTTGATTTTTTCGTTACATTTGAGGTTTTTACATAAAAAATAAAATACATGCATCTCGTAAAAAGCAATCTATGCAAGTTTGAGCAATGATTTCTTGGAGAGAATAATTTATAAAATGATGAAATTGAAATTTTTTGGAATGCTAACAAAATTTCAGAACGAACAAAAAATGAATCACATCGTGAAAATGTCCTCACATTTGTATGCCTATCTTCTGTATCTTATAGGACTCTTTCTAATAGTTTCACAAAAAAAATTATGATAATAGCGATAATAATGATAAAAATTATGATGAAAATGATGAAAATATACCAGTGTCACTATTTTGCTTCCTGTACTTCCTTCTGAAAGTTGGCATTTTGTAATAATGCAAGAAGCTATAATAATTCAGGAAGATAAAATATCTTTCCTATGGAATAGGACTTAATGGACGCTACTTGGCAAGTAATACCAAGGATATTCCTGTAGATATATATTTCTCGTATCTTCTGCAAATTCACCAAACCGTAGATTTATTTATTCCCGACAATCCTTCACCAAAGTGCATTTCGCCCGCCACTGGTTGTTCTGACCACCTAATGAATTACGCTCGAATGCGGTTCTAGCTAACTCGTCTTCCTCAATTAAAACTTAGTTGAAACATTTACACCAAGGTTTGTTTTGTTGGCAGAACTGGAAACTAAGCCACTTTATTCGTATTATCTTGGGGAAAAGCGAACAAAAACGATTTCGAAATTTCTCGGTATTATCAAAGCACTTTAGGGATGACAGTCACGACGCGATGTAGGAGTTTTTACTGTGGAATCAGAATTGTTTTTGTCGTGGAATCGGAACTGTTTATACCGTGGAATCAGAACTGATGAATATATCGGTGAATGTACATAAAAGTAACGATAGTTATTATTATTAATATTATAATTCTATTTATGTCCAGTGTACCAAATTGCGTGCGGGCATACCAAGCGGAAGACCGGGGTTCGATTCCCCGCCGGGCCACCGTGCTGGGTAATCGCACGTTAAAAGGTAAGGCCTCGTTAATCCATTGCT
>WOGR01003371.1:0-15979 GCA_015342045.1 Leptinotarsa lineolata
GATCGTTCTATCAATACGAAGAAAGATTACATATTTTTTATCAATTTCTGGGGTTTGAATCAAATCCTATACCTCTTGAAAAATCACCCGTTAGTAGTAGTGGTAAATTTCACTTAGATTTTCCAGGAGCTTTGTTATATTCATTTAGGGAGTTTTTGCATTGGCCCCATGCACCTGATTGTCTGACTTTTTGGAAAGGCTTCTTTGGTACGTTGTCTCGAACGCCACATTTTCGTTCTACGAGGTTTAATCTCTGACCCGGACATCACAACTACGCATCAGAGTAAAATCGTAGAGACACAAGAAATATCACACTTATCATAGATATAAATGGAACAAAGGAATATTCTGCTTCCTGTGTATCGATATAGATTGTTGTTGGTCGAAACATTTTATTCGGCAATTCCGACAGCAGTAACGTGCTTAAACGTGTGGAATTTATGTCTCTGGTGTGTTACATTGTAATAATAGCGTCGCTTTTTATGGGTCGGAGGATATAAAAGTTGTTTAATTAAATTTCGTTCAACGTTGCATAGCCTATATTTTATAGTTGTATGCGAAAGTCGAGATATCCCCGCATGACGCTGGAATTAAACGCTAGTCTCAGATCGAGCCGTAAACAAAGCGTTAATTTTATATTAATCATCATTTGCGGAGTACTTACCGAATATTATATTGGAAGTTGGAAGAGGCTATCTCTGTCTCTCGTTGTGAAACAGAGTGTAGGGTAACTAATCCGAAAGGGATTGTATGGAAATACGTTAGGAATTACTTTGCTAGATACCGTGAATTAAATATTATACAAGTGCTGGTTTAATGGATTCGGAAGAGTACGAATATATGAGATTATGGTCGAAAATATCCTAGAAGTAACTTTAGAAATCGTTTAGAAAAAAAATATACAAAGTTGTGAATTTGACAATGCATGCGATTATTTGGTTTCATATTATCCCCTGATACAACTATGAATCCTTTCCATGAAATCTAGGCCTAGAGTAAACAGTTATGAATATCTACATACATTGATTGACACGAACCTAACTCCTTTGAATCCAATCTATACCAAATTTCAGGAGATTCATACATAAGTTTCAAGAAGTTAAATGAATTTCTTACTGGGAAAGTCAAAAGTTTCAAGAACAGGCACCAGTTTTTCATAGAAAATTCTACAACACTAGGATTCATAAGGACCATACTTTAAAAAACGAATTTGCAGTCAAAATTTAGAAATAAAAAAAACGTAATATTTTCAAATAAGTGAATCATTGCAATTTTATTGAATTCCTACTTTGAACTAGGAATTTTCACGCCTTCTAAAAAATCACGCCCCCTAAGCAGTACAAAAATCATATATTTTCCTCGATAATTCAATAGTTCACCCTCCTTATGAAGAAACTGAGGTTCACAGAAATCTACGCATTCTTGTATCAATTCTGAAAGGCTCTCAACGTTATTTGGGGGAGATTACCCTTTCCGACATAGACTTCGCCGGGAAGGGACCTTCTGCATAACCTTTCAGATATACATCTCTTCTTTCGAAGACATCAAGCAAAGTGTCCATCAGCACCGACCACAGAAAGATGGATATGACCCCACCCAGAGGACAACACCCAATGCCCTTATCTTGAAGAGTTGTGGCTGATATTCTTTCAGCGAGTACTGGTCAATTTCAATGTCCTCTTCATCAAAAGATGATACAATAGATAGTGCATTATCAAAAGCTTATCCGATTCATCTGAAAATTTGGTAACTTCATTCAGTTATTCGGTTTTTTAGTAGGTGGGAATGACGATGGCCTTCTATCCCTGACCTTCCTTTTTCTTATAAATTTTCCTGAAAATGCTTCAGTTATATAATTTTTCACTTCACTTGGAGAAATATACTTCATACATATCCTTGACCTTCCTTTATCTTATAAATTTTCCTCAAAATGCTTCAGTTATTTAATTTTTCACTTCACTTGGAGAAATATACTTCATGGCTGTCAAGCAACGAGACCAAACTGTTTAATTGGTATTGTCTTCACGAAGGCAAGCCCTGAGAACGATTATCAGGAATTAAGTCAACTCGCCGCTTTCCCGTCCAAGAAGACGCCTTATTTTCCAAATAATAGATTCCCATCGGGCCTCCATGGCATAGACTGGCATAATGGCCGGTTCACATACTCCGCAAACAGCCGAGCTCCCTTTCGAATCCTCGTAATTACTGACCACCACTGGATTCCAAATGTGGAATTGCAGAAATTATTGAGCAGATTGACATAATAGTATATTTAATATTCAAATTTCAGAAATGCACGTTCGGCATAATAACGAGTGGAGAATTGCACTCGAACAAAAGCAAAACCTAATTGCGAGTAATTATACAGTGAGTTGTATAAATAATTTTAGCCGAATAACGGGGGCCGGACTCCTTCGTGTTGACTCACCCACGAATTGGCTATCGCAGACATCGGGAATTGATTATTTTTTCTATCTCTCTCTCGGTTGTGACGGTCTGGAATCAGAGGTGAAAAGGTGACGAAACCGAAAGACACGAACATCTGAATCGTTGGTGAATAACTAAAAATTAACTAACACCAGGTCTAATCGACAAAAATTAACATGATGCAAATATTTGTACATAACAAAATGGTGGAAGACTGTAAGAAATGAAATGGGGATTTTAGTTCTTCTTGAACTCCCGATATAACATGAAAATATCAAAGAATTCTAATATATTTATCAATCAAAAGTGTATATTGTTCCTGAGGGACAAGGTATGATGTGAAGTCGGGAAAATCTTTCAAGAATGCATGAAAGGTTCTGGGTTGCTTTGAAGTTACGAACTGCCCTGAAGTCGATATTATTAACGTTATCGAGATTCGCCAATAGAAAAAATGCCATACTGTGTATGGAGTTCACTAGCTTTGAAACGTAAATTCATATTTCCTTAACAAGGTGATTTTTATTGCTACTTGGGATCTATCTGACTTTTCCATTCATTCCAAGGCTTCAGAGAGCACTGCAGATGGGTGGACTCATAATGCTTTTCTTCCCATCTTTTCATGATAGCTACTTCAACAACCTTGTACCATGTACTAGTTCACACAAGTTCTTCTTGACAGTTTGTCAAGTATCCAAATTATCTACCTCCTATGATTAGGCGCCTTACATTCGCATGTTGAACTGTCTCTTGTATTACCAGTTTCTTCATTTCGATGTCACTCTTATATTCATCGATGCTCCAGGTGCAGCCTAGCTGTCTAGGAAAATTCTCCCATTTTGTTGAAGCCCAACTGATATTCCTTGGAAACAGCCAGTTATGACTTGTAACCTGTCTTCTTGGCAGGATTTTATTGTTCGTGACCACAATATAGACAGAACCTACCAGAAGAAAGTTGGACAACAACTTCCACAATCTTGCTGGGAAACAGTGTCCGGAAAGTTTCTAGAAAAATTTCGCTGTAGATTATCATAAATCCAAATTTCTTGTCACACATGCAGCGTTTGTTTCCCTCGATTGCGGGCGGAAATAAGGAAACTGAGGAATTTTAGGTCTTTTACAGGACAAAATCTGAGTCCAGAGTCCATAAATGAAAATGAGGATCCGAATCCAGCATAATAATCAGCTGTATTGCAATCTAACAATGACATGGTGTCTTTGCACGCAGTAAAAAATCAATATATTTTTATCAGCTAATGTCTTCAATACTTCACATCATTCCCAGATCAATGTGGATGGTACTATTCATCATTTTCCATTCTCTGACAGTAGGTAATATAGACCTGCTCATTTGGTGGAAGCCTCAAGTTGATATATTTCACACATTTCAAGAATGCAATTAAATCCACCAGAAAGACGGATGTGTACTGACCGGGCGGATAACTGTAATGGAAATATCTACCCGCACATCGTCAGTATAACAGATCAGTCATCTACAGTCATATCAGGTGGAATCGCCAAGTATTTCCTTGGAATGATTGTTCATCATCCGCTCCTAATGTTTTTTCTTGAAAATATCTTATATCTCGTCGATTGCAATTATAGTTTTCTATCTAATCGTACAGTCTCCGACCATAATTGCTCAATGAGCGCACTTTGAATAATTCGAAATTAGTGAAAGGATCTAAATATATCTGACTCCACAAGACAGCTTCCTCTTTGAATTGATTTGCCGAGATAAACTTCAAATTTTGAAAAGGAATATTTTCTGCGTGCACACCTAACTATAGAGGTTCAAAAATTCCATAGGGTGAATAGATTTTTTGTCAAACACTGGGAGCCTTTTTAACGATTCAGAAATTTGAACCGATTGATTAAAATTTGAATTATTTTGGTTAAGTAAGTGATATACATTTTGTACTGTTTGTATTAATTGAGTGAATAAATTAATTAATTAATTTTCACTGTTAACTGTTTGAGATCCAGCTTGATTTGCAGGTCGAGAGGAAGTTTGGGGATTAGCCCCGAAATTTTTCCCTCTTAGGCGCGTGGTGGGTGCGTGAACATATCCCGTTTAATTCCAGGATTTTGACATTCAGGAGAGTGGTTAGTTTGCCTCGGATGGGGCACTGAACCAAAAGGGAATAAGTGTCGCCTACCTTGGTGATGACTGTTAGGTGTAACCAGCAAATTTGAGTTCAATTTTTAACGTTGCTCCTACTTGATCTTCTCCTTGAACAACCCCTGTTAGATTTCTGCCGCCGTGATGTGTATTGCCATTTATTTTAGGTTATACCCTTTGTTTCCGTTAGATGTATGATCCAAAACCATTTTTCCGCTATGGCCCCACGTTGGGCGCCAAGATGTAAGAGGGCATTTTTTGCCTGGATTCTGGGTAATAGTAATTGATTTATCAGGATGCTTCAGTTTATTCAATGTTGTCGGTAACGACTCCCCAAAAGTGAAAATCAACCAATTTCAGTGAAACATTCATTTTAATGAAAAAATCACTCACCTAACACCAAGAAGTAAAAATTCGCTTCACAATATTCAACAAATAAATTTTCTTCCAAAGGGCTGTCAGCTTGATTTGCCAGCATCGAAATTTCTCAGACTCAGGTTGAAAACCAAAAAGCGAAAGGTCGAACAACAACAAAAAATAAACAAAAAACCTTAGTCGCCAATTATGATTTCAACGAGTACCATCCGGTGGTGAATATCATTTTATAAGCTACACTTGAGAAGTAATATCAATCCTCTCAATCTGCTATGGAATATTCGAACACATTGAAAACTAATTTCAAGTATTATTATGCTTCAAAGTTCTTTCTTTCATCAGAAACGAACAATTCGTTTCAGCAAAAAAAAAAATAAACCATCCACCCATTCGCAGACAATTATAAGACCGTATATAATACAGATAGTAAAATTTAATTGGTTGTGTACCGCACAAATGATAGATATAAATATGCTCACGGAAAATTGAGCAAACCTTGTTACAGTTAAGTAAACATGGAGCAGATCGATAATATCCATAAATCATGGTGCAAAGTTATTGAACAACCCATACGTTATTAAAGACAACAAACATAAGCTAAGCGATTCCTTTGGTTTAACATTGTTGTACTAAAATACTAATTAAATATAAATTATTAGAGACCGATATACACACAGAGAGAGCAGCAAGATATCAATATTGTATGGTACAAGTGCTCTACGTTATTGTTATGTTGGTATGCGGATAAAGTATACCCCTTGCCTTGTCATTTTCATTTCCTGGGAGTAATTAATGTATTTGTTTAATAATATATTGAATTGCCAACGAATCGAACGAGTTTTTTTCGTGTAATGACATGTTGGCCGGTCAACATTTATTTACCAAGCTTATACAATTATTACTCTGTGGAATTTATTGGGAAAACCGAGGAACGCGCATTTATTTTTTATGTTCACTGAATTCCTCAACTGATATGGAAAGAGAATTGTTTCGATAAGTTCACCTTTGACAATTCTTTCTTGGCATTTCTAAAAAAATTAAAGGATTGTTTTAACTATTAAAAATGTGTCTTTGAAACACATTCAATGAAAATGAAAGTTTTTGGAAAATCATATCTGTTTCGATGCTCTATTTTTTCTAAAAAAGGGGATAAAGATAGTAGGGTTGCTTCGGAAACCTGTTGATATTCCAAATGCGTTGGACACGAAAAGGTAAGGGGTTATTTAACTTCACTAGGGCGTAATGGTGTCCTTTTGATAGGAAGGAAATATTTTGAGTCTTCTACAAAACAGCGCTTACTCCACAGAGCATATTCTGGCTAAGGCGAAATGATATTATAACCTACCTTTGCTTGAGGACTCCGTTGACAGTGACCCATTTGATCATATATTTCACCTCTAGAGATGGTCAAATTGATTCCCCTTAACCAGCGAACCTGATTGTCTCTATTAATTTGTGAGGGAATAGTGGTAACAAGGTTTATTGTTCTCTTTGTGATAGCCAGAAACTAAACGTTATTCTTCTTTCCCAATCAAAGGAGGGGGTTTTAAAGTATTACTTTTCACACCCAGGGGTCGATCAGGGTAACTTGTACAGAATAAGTAAACCGCGGAAAGAAAGGATGGCGACATGTGCACTTAGGTATCAAATCTAGTCTCATATACAACTTCAGGTTACAATCATTCAGAAATTTTATAATAGCGTCTATTACTTGTGATTTGTTCAGTGATAGTAAGTGCAGAATATTCAAAGGTGCTATTTTGTTTTCTCGTCTTAATATTTAGTTTGTGATAGTTATTTTAGGGATTGTTTTGATTGTAATGCAGAACTTTTAGACTTCAGAGTTGCTTGCATACTATGTCGATTTCAACGCGAATGATTATTATCATCATGTACGACTGTACATGTGATATGAACTTGAAAATCTCTCAATATTCATGAACGTTCTAAATGTTGATGCTCACTTTGTTTTTCAAAAGGGTATCTTTCTCTTTCCTGTAGAAGTCTGATAACAGGTGAAGTCTAACTGTGTCAGTCCTTCTCTATTGGACAATATGAAAAAAGATGTCTAAAAAGTATGTCGGTTTGAAAATTCTCACGGAATGAACCTGAATAATGTAGATGAACTGGCAGGTGTTACTTCTTGGAGTTGAGATTATCGGAAAAGATTCTTGTTTCCTTCCTAAACACTGTTTTGCCCCGAATGCCGGATACAAAAAGTGAGCAGCGCTTACTGGAAAACTTTCAGGCGACTTCCAAATGAAGTTACCATTACGATAACCTCATTGTGGTCGATAATAAACAAGTCATTGTCGCAGCGAATCGACATCCGGTAGAGAAAAAATCTTACGTTTCTACAAGCGCACTTTCGCCGACATTTACCGGCGAAACAAGCGCATTAAGGCAATTCGACAATGAATTAATCGAGTTACGTACATTAAATAGAGGGCGCATCGAACGCCTGTCGGGGACGAGAGAAAAAACGTCGACGCCGCCGCTATGCACAACAGGATATGGATGCATTTCCGTCCTCAAAGGGGTTAGTAATTACGGCCTCTAATGTGATTACTTCGTTTCTGAACATAGTCCATTAGGCTCTTGTGTCGAGTAATAATTCCATATCGCTCATGTCAGCTTCACACAAGTAGCAGAAGCCCTTAGCGACAGTTTGCTGCGGAGATTTTCAGTTTTTCGCTTCTCGTTAGCTTCGGCGATCGTTTACAAGATTACCGGACTTCACGAATGGCCGTACAGAGGCGTGCGCGATTAAAAAATTAGGAGTACATACAGTGAACAATCAAATGATGCCTATATTCAATTATGCAGTTACTAAATGTCAATTTTTTGATGTCAGAAGAAACAAAGTTGTATACTTTACCTATCTGATATGACAATAAGAGTTGGATAAGACTGTCGCAATTTGAGATTGTGCACATTTGTGCAAAAAGCTGATTTTTCGAAAAGTTAGAGGAGAACTACATATAATTTTATGAAAAAGTGCAGCGGTAGGATTTGATCATCCACGTTTATGTGCTCGACCAGGCAGCTTCACAGAATTAACCAGTTAACCATTTCTTCCATCGTCTAAAATAATATATTCATTCATGTGTTCTGATATTATTGGTTTTTTTTTTCTATAGAAACTATTCAAACTTGATCCATATACATTATCATCACAATTAAAACGAAATTGTATTTCCAGAGGTCGATAATGACGTCAACGCATTCGGCAGTCTTTCTATTCACTTGGTTGGATTCATTTTCAGCTGAATTCGAAAAAAAAATAATAATAAAATCGAATGTGCTTTTAACATTGTGAAAATATTTCACAATATTCAAGGTATAAATAGGAAATGAAAGTGGGTTCGAAGTTGGATCTTGAGGAACCCCCACGGTGAGTATTGTATATTGAGAGTGGAAATTGTGAATACCCTCTCTCTTTTTCCCTGTTGTCTACAAAAACATGGTTATGAACGAATTCAAAAGCATATAATGAATAATTTTGAGAAGTTCAAGATACCTATAGTGTATCAAATGGTCGACTGAAGTAAAACCAACGTAGTTGGTTACCATTCATAAGATATCTCTAAAATATTGCCCAAAATAGGAAGAAGTACCGTAGTACAACTATAATCTTTGCAGTGTGGGAGCTTTGGCGTAAGAGCAACGTTTTTATTAGATGTAGGAACTTCTGAGGGAAAACATTTGGAACAAAAACTATTCTGAAAGATGTGTAAATTATATTTCTTTCAGATATACACCGAAAGAAAAAAATCTTTCCAAAATATCTACTTTCGATAAGGAATAATTTTGTTTCAGTCTGTCTGTACATCATCTATGCTCAAATCCCATACCTCTTGTGACTCCCAGTGCTTTTTCTAGAATATAAATTCAAAGATTAAAAAATTAATTTGTACATGGAAATTAAATCACTGCTGAAGAAAAGAATCCACGTGTAGGAAAATGCGGATTACAGTAATTCAGAGACATCTGCATTTACAGTAATGTAATATTGAAATAAAACATCTCAATTTATAGGTCATTAGCTACTTCCAATATCGTAACTCCCCAAAATCAGAAAAGAGGTGGTTATAATTATTATTATGTAAATGAAATGCGTTGTCATATAGAGCATAAGTTTTGAATTATAAAAAAGCTTCAAAAGAGCATTATTTTCAATTGATACTTAGATACTTCGTGACTGAAGAAAAACTCACCTGAAAGAAATAATAGTAATACTGAAGACACATATATACAGTGATAATAATATCAAAAGTCTAGAAAAATTCATGTGAAAAATTTTCTACGACTTCGACAGAGCGATAAATTAAAAAAAAAAAGAGTGATAACAGAAAACACCCTAAATATTTCAACGATACCCTTTTGCTATTCGCAAGAAGTTCAATGTATCGTCAATGAGTGGTACTCAATTCAATTCTTCATTAAATTAAATATTTATTCAATTTTTCTAGAGGCGTTCTTACATAGTTTTCTCTCTCTCTTCTGCTTTGATTCTAGAAACTTCGAAGTTTATTTTGTATGAAAAATAACGGATATTTCCATGGACTTAAAAACCTTACCTGTGTATAAGAGGTACCACACAGTGAAATTGAAAAATAATGACCTAGAATGTACTTTTGTGAAAACGGGACTCAACCGAATTAGTGAAACATTTTAAATACACTCTGCCATCAACAGAAAATCATCAAAACCAGACAACTGAATGAATTCGTTATTTTTCATCACTGCCCTCGCAATCCACCATCATTTACAAACAACAAACAGAATTATAAAATATCCTTTCGATAACAATAGATGTTATAAATCATGAGAAATAGAACAGCGAATTTTGAAAGGTCTTTATATTTTTCATGTTCTGCAGTCGTCTCGTTGCTTTGCACCGGGCAAAATAAAATCTGCAGAGTAGATATGCTCCAGTAAAACTAGTCTAAAAAATTCAGGAATATGAAAAGTGTGCAAATGATTATTCAATTCATTAAAAATGCACATATGTGTCTCGTATATTCAATTTTTTATGAAAAAAACAGAAAAGAAACAGTAGGGTATCGTTTTTCTGAGATAGTCCGAGAAATTTCATGGCATAAATCTCTTTGACATGTCCGAAAGATTAAAAGATTGATGGAAAAATGAATAAAACTGGATAATGTAGACCCTACTTTGATACGCCGTACTTGGTACCGTACCGTACTTTGTGTCGTACCGTACTTTGATGGAAAAATGAATAAAACTGTATACGAACCAACAACCGTACTTTCATGTGGCGTACCATATCGTAATTTGATGGAAAAATGAATAAGACGGGATAATGTGGACCAACAATCGTACTTTAATGCGCCGTACTTTGCATTGTACCGTACTTTTATGGAAAAATCAATAAACCTGTATAATGTAGACCATCAACCGTACTTTGATGCTTCGTACTTTGCGCCGTACCGTAATTTGATGGAAAAATAAATAAAACTGGATTATGTGGACCAACAAACGTATTTGCTCCATATCGTAGTGTAATTTGATGGAAAAATCAATAAAACTGTATAATGTAGACAATCAACCGTACTTTGATGCGCCGTACGGTACTTTGATGGAAAAATGAATAAAACTGGATAACGTGGACTAACAACTTTACTTTGATACGCCGTACTTTGCGCCGTACGGTACTTTGGTGGAAAAATTATAAAACTGGATAATGTTTACCAACAACAGTACTTTACGCAATATCGTACCGTAATTTGATGGAAAAATTAATGAAACTGGATAATGTGGACGAACAACCGTTGTTTGATGAGTCGTACTTTGCCCCGTACCGTACTTTGATGCGCCAAGCTGGGTACTCTGTATACTGGGCAATATTACAACAAAATCCAATACATTTACATCTAAAACTTTTATATGGAATATTTTTCGGTAATTCCACACTTTTTATTCAGAAAATATTTAAAACGAAAAGTGTTCCACATTTATATTCGAAAGAACTAACACCTCTGGAGCAATACTTTTTATCGATTTCATATCATAAAAAGAAATTAAACATCCAGTATAGAAGTTATGCATTCGTTGAAACAAATTTACGACGCATTATTTCCCGCTTCGGTTTTTCTTTTTTTGAATCTAGCTCTAACTGAGTGTATAGAAACGAAATTTAATAATAAATTAAACCTGTAGCCATGTACGTATTTTAATCACCAAGTGATCAAGTGAAGAAGTTTGATCTTCCTCTTGAAGATGATCACTGGATGATCGAAACACGTGTCGAGGAGTTAAAAATAACAGTTTGTTGTTGGGATAAAACTCCAGTAATATTCATTACTACACCAAAGATTCCAAAACAGTGCATCATAAGCAAACAATATGCAGACAACATATTACAAGTACATAAATCGAGTGATTGGGAATAAGGTGATTTTCACATATTTTGTCACCAAAAATATTAGGCACCAAAATCATTTTCATAATCCCACCATTCTTTCAGATTTTTCATAGACTACATTTTTACTGAAAATATTTTGTTCGATAAAATACTTAACATTACAATTATTCACGGAAAACTGACTGAAAACGTGGACTATTTCCTCACTCTCGAATAATTCGAAAAATATCGACTTTCTCAAAAAAACTTCATGGAACATAAGATGCCAGATCTATTTTCAATAAAACACTTTTCACACTATAAGGGGTAATATCCACACCCGGGATAAAAGCAACCCCTGGTATAGGGTTAACTTTAAAGTAGGGTGCTGTTTGGCAAAATTATACAATATCGCCATATTTACTTCCAATGATTGGACTACCGACCGAAACTTCGACGAATCCCAGAATGGCGTCTTCCAGACCAAATAAATCACACGCCAAATTGAAGAAGAGGGTGGAACCGTATCTTGCTCTCTCCCCCATCGCACCTATACCAGATCAAATTATTGCACACGTATTAACGTGACGCAGGGTTGTTTATTCTTGGGTTAGAAGTTCTAATCTTTGCACCACACTTTGGCGCCCTCTTCTGGCACTAATATCTCGTGATTTACGCGATGTGCATTATCCACGGCATTTTCCTCTAATTACTTTATTAAATTCACCTGGTGCAGACGCTCTGCTGTCTCGCTCGAGAAACAAGCAGTAGAAGACGAAACAAAATCCAATCAACTAATTCCGTCACGTTTAACCTTAGTTTATTTCTGGGGTTTCAGTAGTCCGGAATTATAATCTCCAGTTGCCAAAGTTGTGAGACACTGAGACGTTTCTTACTTGTTTTTATGAATGAATTTTTTGCATAGGTGTTTTTTATTCACTCAGTATCTTTGGTTAACCCTATGAGTGACCCTGATTAGGATCGTTATCATCTCAGGGCTTTCTTCAGCAAAATAATCAAGTTGAAATCCAATATAAAATCATTTCCTGATGGGAGGAATGCTGATGGGTGGCTCCAGAAAAATCTCAGAAGGCTCGAGTCTGGTAGAAATACGTAGACAACATCTTTATAGTTTACAACCAATTAGACACTAATTGGACGCGGATTTGCGATATCTCAACAGCGTAAGGACATCCATGAGTTTCACAACGCAGACCACATCTCAAAATGATTTGGAATTCCTGGACGTGATGGTGGAGAGGACGGACATGTGGAGAATATAAGTCTACATAAAACCTTTTCACACCGAACTATCACCTGAACTATTATCAATCTTTCAAGAGAGCAATCTTTAAGACCCTAATTGATCTTGCATTCAGTATCTACAATTAAAACTATAGTGAAATGGAAATGGGGAATAGTTTGTTGGGAACCATTTCAAGCTTTCTACTTCCTCATCATTATACATAAATCTCAGAAGTAAAGGCAAAAATATGCTTTCCCAAGAAGCAAAGTATCTTTAGGAAACTGAGCTACATCAAAAAAGATCTTCATCAAAATGAATTAAATGAATAAAAACCTGTTAGAATACATAGAAAAAAGTCAACAAGTGCCTTACAATAAATAAAGGCAATTACAACCAATGCTCTACCTTCCTTATTTCAAAGGACTTTCGGTACGGATACGAAGAATTGGATCTGAGTACATCAAGTGACTCTTTTTCAGATTCTATTAAACCAAGAACCAAGTCACTTAACTCGGACATCTTGGGGGTCATTGAAAGTCCGTATTGGTGAGTCGGTACAAGAAAGACAGCCCACCAGTGTGAAGGAACCAATATATTGAGACTAGCAGAGCTAGTTTGGTTTCCCGACACAACATCAATTGGTCCCAAACTGACATCTGAGAAGTGGTTCAGAGTGAAATTTGAAGAAGCTGCCTACTGATCAACATTACATCTAGCCAGGCTGATGTGGAGATACACTACTTGTTTCTTAACAAATTAGTTCATTCTATTTTTATATCTTCACCTTCCTAGCACAAATTATATAGTTCATTCTATTTTTATATCTTCACCTTCCTAGCACAAATTATACGGTTGTAGAATATTTTTTATCTCTCGAATGTCGAATATTTAGGAAGTATCGGTATTATCCGGTAATTCTACTTCTCTTATGATTCATGCAAACTCACATCATCTTTGCATTTCCGCAAACGCTAATAACGATCATCAAAGACGATGTTAAACGCCACAAAATAAAAGAGAGCATTATTAATGTGCATTCTGCATCCGTTCGCAAGCAACGGTGACCCGAGTATTTTATTAAAATTTAACATACGTATGTAGCTTTCTTAATTTATAAGACACTCGGCTTTATTCGAACTCTTTGCCATTAACATAAAAGGCTGAATTACGGAAATGGCGAATATGACGAATGAGCTCCCACTCTTAATATTTTCAATTGTGCCATGTTTTATTCATCTTGCTCATTTGTATACTTTTGCACGTCGTCGTATGCATTGCGTGGAATTGGTCGGGGGCCATTTATTGGAAAGGGGATCCGTATATTTTGATTTCCCAAGAGTTATTTGAAACACGATAGTTAAAATGTTCGAAAGGCCAGTTCTTCCACTCTTTTCTCAAGATCTCGTCTTTTTTTCTAGGTATTTCGAGGATACTGGACTCGACTCAAAAATCTCTAGAAAAAAGTACATGTAACAAGTGCCATTATATTCACAGCTGAAAAAGATATAAGTAAGCTTTCATTGCAGTCAAGATAAAGACGGCTGACGGGGGCGGACCTGAGGAAATCATCATTGGATCAGCATACCTTCCTTACGACAGTCCGGAACCACCACCAACCAGGAAAGTGGAAGAGTTAGTTAGGGCCTGCCAAGCAGGGGGGCTACAACTCATAATTGGCTGTGATGCAAATGCACACCACCTAACCTGGGGAAGCACAAACACCAATAAAAGTGGTGAGCACTTACTACAGTTTATTATGGTAAATAATTTACGACATTTTGACAGTAAAGCTACTTTCGTAAATGCGAGACCCAGGGAAGTGATAGACGTAACGATAGGAACTACATTTGTAAGCAACTATGTTCGGAAATGGAAATGTCTTATGAGGAAAGCTGTCGAGATTATCGACACAAACTTTGAAATCGGAGGGACTCATACCTCGATCATATCATATCAGAATCCCCGGAGAACCAATTGGGAAGCCTACACGGTAGACCTGGAAACTTGTCTAGACGGATGGATCTTGATATCAGAGACTCCATAAACCTAGAATTGGCAGTAGACCGATTACAGGGAGCTATAACAAACATTGTCCTATAGTAAACCAGAGATCAAACAGAAATGTGCCCTGGTGGAATGGAGTTCTGGCGAGGATGAGACAAGAAACCAGAAAAGCCTTCAAACGTGCAGGCACATGGAACCAATACAGAAGGTCCCTAACTGAGTACAACAAAGTCTTGAGAAAATCGAAGAGAGATACGTGGAAAAGGCAATGTGAGGAGGTCTAACAAACACAAGCATGTGCCAGGCTCTACAAAATACTCTCTAAGGAACCTCAGGTCTCAATAAATAATCTGAAAACAGATACGGGGGAGTATACAAAAACCGGAGGGGAGACTATAAGAGAACTTTTCCGAGTACACTTCCCCAGGTCAGAAATTATAAATCTAACACCGGAGTCCTGGGTAAATTCGGAACTGGAGACTCCCAAAAGGGCATCCAGGGAGGATTGGCAAGTGACAAAGAAGGTGGTACATTTGGAGAAAATTAAATGGGCCATAAACTGATTTCAACCCTACAAGTCGCCAGGACATGATGGCATACACCCAGTTATGCTTCAAAAGGGACCGGACCTTCTTCTCAAAAAAGTATGTGTAATTCTCAGGGCAAGTTTGGCACTGGCAACTAGTCTCATGTCATTTATGCTGAAAACATTAGAAAAACTATTTGACAGGTATATCATGGACGTACCACTGGCTACCAGACCATTACATCGAGACCAATTTGCATACAGGTCAGGTATGTCAACAGAAACGGCTAGATGTCGGGTAACGGAAAAAGTGGAAAACACTTATAAAAACAAGGAAGTACTCTTAGCTGCTTTCTTGAACATTAAAGGCGCATTTGACAATACCTCGTTAGAATCAATCATCCAGGCGTCGAGGAGAAGAGGGATCGACAAGACAAGCTGCAGGTGGATAGACTGCATGCTTAGGGGAAGATGGTATATACAACCATTATGGGGGAAACAGTAGTAGCACGGGTAGCAAGGGGCTGTCCTCAGAGGGGGTTTTGTCCCCTCTGTTGTGGAACTTTGTAATGGGCGAGCTACCATGTCTCCTAGACCACAATGGGTACAAAGCACTGAGCTATGCAAACGACTTAGTCATCTTAGTCCAGGGTAAATACAATAATGTGGTGAAGGGATGCATGCAGCAGGCTCTGAACATTATAACAAGATGGACCGAAGACAAAAGGCTCAACATGAGCCCATCTAAATCTACCATAGTAGCATTCACCAAGAGGACTAAAATGGAGGGTCTTGGACCTCTAAAACTTCGAGGTGAAGAAATACAAGTGTCGGGGGAGGTCAAATGTCTCGAAGTGATTCTAGATTCCAAACTGACCTGGAACCAACAATTGGAAAGGATAAAGAGGAAAGCGG
>WOGR01003372.1:0-15978 GCA_015342045.1 Leptinotarsa lineolata
TCATTAGCTTTACCACTAGCGAATTTATACAATGCATGCATATCCGAAGGTGTCTTTCCTGACATATTCAAATGTAGCATAGTTATCCCAATCCACAAATCAAGTGATCTTAATATACCTGACAATTTTCGACCCATCTCAATAATTCCGTTTATTGGAAAAATTTTCGAAAAAATTCTTAAATCTCGATTATCTCTCTACTTCGAAAAGTTCAATCCACTGCATGAGAATATAAGTATTGTATAATTGAAAAAATGATAACAGTGGTACTTCAAAATTGAATATAGAATAGGGAAAATAACTTTTACCTAATTTCTACTGAGATTTTCATTTGTTACGATCGGTTCCGGTTTATTGAACCATTCTTAATTTACTTGAGGATGGTTTAATAAACCGAAACCTATTTATCAATTTCTTTCATCAATCATGGAGAATTCAATCAAAACTGAATCATGAAGAACGAATATTGAAAAATCTTCATGGAGCAATTAAAATGATTGCCATTAGAAATGAATTCCAGGATAGTTCAGAAAAAATGAGGTTATTTCATCAGTAGAAAATTTTATAATTCATTTTTGAAGTTTTTACTCCCTTTTACTTCGAATTTCTATTGAGTCATATTTCGACCCTTTATTACAATAATACCAATTTTCTCGCCATCGTACAATTTCAAAGTCACATATTAAAGCAAAATATCGTATTTCACAGCTTGCAAATCCTTCCAAGCGCTTTGATTATCTGCTGCATACGATCCAATATGCATATCACATTCAACGTGTGATTCTACAGAATTAAATAGTTAACATTTATCAAATTTCATCTGGTCTGTTTCATTCATATCTAGTTGGAGTTGAATTCCAATCGTGTATTGATACTGAGATTTCAAAAATGTTCGTAAAATATAGCATTGGAATTATTTTCAATTAAAACATTCACTACTGACGGGAAAATTCCAAATCGAGTTATGACACCAGAATTGTTGTCGTTCCGAAAGTATTCATTTCGGAGTTGGAATACTTCAAATATGATAGGAATTTATTTCATTCAAGTGAAGTCACAGACATATCAACATTATCGAAAATATTACTTCGAATTTCAAACTATCTTTATTGGTTTTCTTCCTACCATGATGATGATTGAATAATTTTCACAATAAATTTTCTTCAAGATGCGTTTCGCTACACGGTAGCTTCATCAGTTGGACTGTTGGTGCAAGTCATGATTCATAACGTTGAATCTGACTGATTCTAGTTGAATAAATGGAAGAGAACATAATCTGCAATTGATATCTCAATAAATAGATCTTCAGTAAAATTTTAGTTGAAGTTCGCTTCAATTGATTCATTTTCATGCTATAGATATGTTAATTTCAACGAAAAAGTCTTTCTTATCAAGGTGTTGCAGAAAATTTGTTGTTCTATAGTTAGCCTTGTATAATAGCAAAAATACCATCTGAATAATAACGTCTTAATTCTTTATGTTGTTTTTTCCATGTTACTATTGTTTTTACAGTTTCAAAGTTATGTGAGCTGATGATCACAATATATTTTTCTGCATCAACTTCAGATTACATGTGAAAACAACTCGCTAAAAATTATGGTTGAAACAAACAAAATTTCGACAGATAGATCGAATTTTCCTGTTTGTAGAATAAACTCATCCTCACTCAAAAATCCTTGAATTATATAGTTCTGCTGAAATGTGGGAAAGTTCATTTCAAAAAATATAAAATTGAAAAATGGAAAAAATAAATAAACATACAGAATAACATCACCTAAGATTTCCTATTAAGAAGAGGTTGAGTCTAGTGCTGTAGTATTTTTTGAGCCTTCAACAGGAGTCCATGTAGTCGTTTCACAATCGAAATCATTAAGTCTAGCCTGAGTCTCTCCTCATAGATATCGCTCACGAAATGAGAGATCCATACCAGTATGGCCTATTCTGATTTCGTTCATACATCTTGCATATCAAGGACGTAAATTCAGGATATATGTTTCAAATGCAATGGAAATTATTGTTATGTGGGAAATCGTGTTAATATCCGTTATAATGGCTCCAATGTAATTTGTCTCTTTCACATCATGAGTAACAATGGCCCCTCAAATATTTCACTAGAACTCAGGCTTGAATTGAGAACCGTTAAGATACAGTTCGTATTCAGTATTGTTAGATCCCATATAGAGTATTGTTTATTCAGCATCAACGAATGGGAGTAGCAATTTCTGACAGATTCAATGCCGTCCGTAGATTGGTGAGATTCGGTGATTATATGAAGGCTATTTTTCGGGTTTTTTGTCCGTGGTCTGCAGGTTTTTATGCCCGACGATTCGTCTACTGCTGCGGTAGATATTTTCCAAGGCGGTGTGGTAACGGTCGCAATACCCAAATTGAAGCTCGTTTTCTTGTTCCTATCGTCAGGCAGAATCTCAGGTCAGCAAAGGCCCCTAGAGAACCTCTATCAACTCCAGGGATAAACCGGATTCCGTGTAGCTGCGGGTCAATCTATATTGGAACCACGAAACGAAGTATAGATATCCGTCCCTCCGAACGCAAAAGAAATTCGTCGTTATAATTTTTTCATGCAAATTTATTCGGGAATAGTTCTGCGGACACACTATCGAAGATAAGATGTCATTAGTTCTACTTACTAAAGCTTGTCTTCTGAGAAAGTTGAGTCCAGTTATGAATTTGTCTAGCATCATTGATGAGATCTAAGGTGCTGTTTGGTGTTGGATCACGTATGCGTTGTTTTTTGAGCTCTAGTCTCAACTAATTACATTGCAACGAAAGTTAAAATGCAATACCAATCACGAATCACGTTCGGCGGTCGTTGTTAAAGCTTGGTTTTTCAACTGACCGCCTGGCGAAGACTCGTTCATGTCTGATTTTCAAACGAGTCTTTTATTCGATCCTATAGATGGCGCCTTTGTGAGGTGAGACGTCATAAGTTCCACCTACTCAGGCTTATCCTTCAAGGACAGTTAGGTGCAGCAATGCATTTGTGACACAGCCACTGACGAAACCAATGGCTGGTTGAAATGATGCTGTCTGGTGTTGGATCACGTTGCCTTTCAGTGAAAGTTGCATGAAAGTTGCAGTGAAAAAAAACAGGCGAATCTCCTCAGGCGATCAATGTCGAAATTCAGCTTTGCAAATAACCGCCTTGGGGAGCTTCATATAAAAAGATTGCATTCTCTGTCGATCCTATAGATGGTGCTTTCGTAAGGAAAGATCGAACGCCTACACTTACTGAGGCTATTGTTTCAAGGACAGTTGAGTCCAGCAATGCATTTTTGAATAAATCTAGTAATATTAATAATATATGTACTTTATTGTCCAAGAAATTGCAATCATATTGACAAAGCTTGTTAAAAAATCTGGTATGTATAGCACTACAAAGAGACAATTCAAAAACTCAAATATCCAGAAATACAATTTGAGCAAAACTCAGTTCACATATCAAGTAGATGAACTATAACAATGAAAAATAAAAGTTTGACGGAAGAATAGTTCGTATAGTCACTTTCAAATAATGTAAAAAAAACAACTAAACAAAATTTCAACATAAATTTACATGTCATGGCAATAAAAATATGATGTATCACACAATGAAATATGAATTTAAGTGTGTCAATATAAACAACAATAGCTGAAAAATAAATAATAAATACACATGTGTTGTTGTAATATCCATCCAGATTGTACTACGCTTTCGCTGCAAGGGCATCTTTAACAAGTTTTCTGAACTTTTTTATCGCTTTTCTCCTGCTTAATTTCGTAAGGTATGTGATTAAACAGCTTTGTACTTCCAAAAATTAAAGAATACTTTGTCTGGCTCATTTTTGGAACAGAAAGATGTATTTTATTTTCTATTACTTGCCGTGTTATGTAGTTTATATGTTCCGTAGTTCCAACCATATCATGTTTTCTGTAAATCAGGCAAATAGTTTCCGAAATGAAAATACAAGTAACAGTGAGAATTTTGCCAATTTCTCATTCAAAGCTGAAATATGTTGGTCAAATTTCAATTTGTTGTCCATGAAGATTTCCAGGAATTGGTTTTTATTCTCAAGAATATGACCATTCAAGTATAAATTGTCAATATCACAGCTGAAGGTGAGTATGCTTGTTTTTTGATATTGAAGCACAAGTAGTTTGCGTCACACCATTTTTTACATTTTCCAAATCACTAGAGATAGTTTCTTGCATATTTGAAGAATTTTTTCCATGTCAGAGGAGCGTGCTGTCATCCACAAAGATCGTAAAAATTCCTTGAGTTGAGAGATTAACAATGTCATTTACATATATAAGGAAAAGGATCGGACCCAGTGAGGATCCTTGTGGAACGCCTCACAGGATATCGTTAGTGTGTGATAGTTTTTCGTTCGATCTCACTAACTATTCTCTATCACTTATGTAAGATCTGAACCAATCATTACACATTCTTCTAAAGCTATAGCAGTCCAACTTTTGGAAAAAAAAGTTCATGATTAACACAATCAAAAACTTTGGATAAGTCGCAGAATACTGCCGCTGCTAGATGTGTGTATACATATTCAGGAAAGGAAAATATTGCATCATTTGGGCCTTTTGCCTTATGAAAGCCACTCCATTGAGAAGTTTTCCCAACATCAGAACAAAATTACAGTTTGTAATTTTGTTCTGGTTTTGGGGAAAGTGTTTTCAATAGGTTCACTTTACGCCAGAGGTTCCAGTACGAACTATCTAGTAATACTGATAAGACCTGAGACGGGTCAGAAAGTTACTGTGTGATATAAAACACTGAAAAGTCCAATTAGTCAGTAAGCTGTCGTATTTATGAACTTTGTCCAAAAATTGAAAAGTCAATGTAATAAATGAAATCATTGCACTGAACTCTCTTAGCTAGTAGAATTATTCCATTGATCACTCAAAGTTCATTAATTATTCGATTGAAATTCATGAATACAAATTTTTTGTATTGAACTTTCAGTTTGCCCAGCAAACTATTGATTCAGCTATGTTAATTTGTCAAATCAAGGAAGTGAGAGACCCAAAAAAAGTTGCTTTGCCTCAACAAAATTCAATATAATTTGATTGTTTTTCTTTGAATCGTGTAATCTATACACACAACTGAATTTTTGAGTCAATGTATGTATCTCAAGAAATGAAACCATAGTAAACGGAATACTAGAAGTTTTCGAAACAATAAAATGATGGGTAGACCTCAAAATTCTGAAAACCAATATCGAGTAAGTGATCTGAAATAAAACTCAAATAATAATGACCCACTTTACTGCTTACGACGACACAATTACAAAATGAGATGATTTCAACGCCTCCTCCTCCTGAGTGACTTTCTTCTAGATGATCTTTTGCTCCTCTTCCTGCTTCTTCCTTTTCTTCCTTTTTTTCCGCCTTTTCTACCCCTTCGTCTTCTTCGTCTCGCCTGTATGATGGAGTATTTTCGCCCTTTAGAAGAATTCACGCCTCTCATGCCTCTCATTATGTTTCCAAGAACATATCTGAAAAAATAGTCGATTTCAATCATTGTAACAGCATTTTCCAATATTTCAATCACTACTATCAAAAATAATAAATTTTCGTTACTTTAGAAAAAACATAAAAAATTGTTCGTGAAATGTTTGAACATCAATAAATCAATCAGCTCTGTATATCCTACTCTCAACTCATGACAGCTGTCAAAATAAATCTAATTGCTTGAGTAAATTTCCAAATTAGGTAAACGGTCTCACCTGTTATTTTTTTTGGAAACAGCACCGAATGCCAATGCCTTCTGAAGGGTGTTGTTCAGCCTCATCATGTTGTATGGAGAATTGGGATACTCTTCCTTGATGTAGTCATGGATCTTCTTGAGGGTGACCCCTCTGGAGTTTCCGAGTTTTTTTATGGTGGAAAGGACGATCATCGCCACCCGGCGTGTCGTCACGGGTGCAGCATTGGACATTTTTCACGATATAATTTTGATGAAATCACGAAATTTAAATGTCACTCCAGTTTAATTTCAGAATTGTCATTTGAAACAAATTTAAACAAGGATCTGTTACCCTGGAAGCGTCACGAGTCCTCTTTGAATATTTCAGCTCGGTCGAAGATTGATGATTAGAAACTGGGAATTTCATGTATCCATAATGAATGAATTTCAGATCTTCAGTTACTTCGCCTTACTACACGACTTCATTTCATTCAAAAATATACCCCATTGATTCATGTGTGAAAGGTTTTATGGGAACCAACTCAACAAATAAAAAAATAAAAATATATGTTGAATTTTCAGATACTTGATGAATTTCTGTAACGAATTCAATTCAAAATCCGCAACACGTGAAAATAACAAAACCAGATGAACAAAAATCTGATGTTTATGATGTTATTTTTACGAGAGCAGACAAAGATCAAACAATTATTGCGGTTGACAAAAGAGACTACGTTATGTCCGGGTTTTCTCAACGCAACGTAAAATGGTGAAAAAACATTTGAGTGTTGTCAAACGAAACCAAACATGTATGTAACATGTGTGATGTGCGTAAACAGCTATCAAGTATCATGTGCTGCGAAAACCAGACTGATATGGATCAAAATCTGTAACAGCAGAATAAACTGTTGTACTTTTAATGTCAAACAAGTCTGTGAAGATAAGGAGACAAATGAAAATGAAAAGCTGAAGATTGAAAATAAGATGCTGAAAAAAATTATAAGCGAAAAAGATGATAAGTATACCCTGCTTATGGAAAATAATAAACTATTACAAATCAACAATAACCTATTGCAAGAAAAGATCGACTCATTAAAAGTGGAAACAAACAAAAAATCAAAGCCCAAAGAAAAGCATAAATACAGTGAAATGGTAAAAAGGAGCCTACAGACAGGTACAAAAACCCTACCTAGTTCTTCTCAGGGGGATTCGACCCAAATTGATTTAAACAATGATGACTCAAATGGAGAAAATCTAAAATTGCTTGAAAACATCCAGCTGAGTAAAATGACTGATATTATAAATCTACCAAATAATAATGATGATGAAAATGAAGAAAATAGTTTCATATCCGAAAAAGAAAGGAAACAGAAGACCAGTATAAACAACATTGGAGAAAATGAAGGCAGTAACGAGTTTGGGGTTGAAAGGAAAATCTGGCTATACTTGTATAGAATAAGACGAAGTATCACTACTGAAAGAATCGCAGAATATATAAAGGGCAAGGAAGACCTGAAAGATGCCGATACAGTGATCAAGGAACTACCAACGAATGAAAACCAAAATAAGTGTTTCATGTTTGGGATAAATGAGTCGTTTAAAGATATCATCTACAGAAAATCAACATGGCCCAGAAGTGTAGCATTAAAACGGTTTGATTTTCGGAAATACCATCAATATCAAAGAAGGGAGGAATTTTAGTTACGGACATATCAAAACCCAAAACAAAATTAAATCAAATAAAAAGATCAGCCTCATTCACCAGAATCTCCAGTAGCATAGAAGATCTGAACTTTTTACTGAATTACCATGGAGTTAAAACTTTATGGGATTCAAAACTTCAAACTCGCTTCCTTTTATTGTTGATCTGAAAATGAACACGGTGGGACGGCAGTTTACGTTAAAGAAGATGTAACTTAAAAAGTGTTAAAAAATATAAATAGTGTCTCTAAAAAAGGCATATTTGAATGTGCGGCAATTAAATGTTCAATAGATGATAATAATATAATTGTGATAAGTCTATACAGACCTCCAAAAAACGAATACCTTGATGATTTCTATGATAAGCTTGAGGAAATTCTTGAGAAAATCAGAGGTGAAAATAATTTAATCTTCATTGCCGGTGATTTTAACATTGATCTAAAAAACGATGAGAAAAACATTACAAGAATGAATTTCTTACTGAATTCATATTCATTTATTTTCACCATTCTAGATTACACAAGAATTACCCAGACATAAAAAAATGCATTGACAATATTTTTACAAATATAAAAGTTTCCACATATATTTTACACACCTCTATCTCTGATCCTACAGCACAGAAAATTAGTTTTTCTATGAACAAACATAGAATACAAAAACATATATATATAGAAGAATATTCTCGACAGAGAATCAAGATAAGTTTATTGAAACAATAAAAGATCAAAATTGGTCGAAAATATATCATATAAACCAAATAGATGTAAATAAACAGTGGAATGCTTTCATAAATTTATTTCTCATGAATGCTTTCCAAAAAATCTCGTCAAAGAAAAAAAAGAAAACTATTTTAAGAGATCCAGAGATAGAAGAGTGTAAAAATAGACTTGATATACTTCTTACTATTTCAAGACACCATGAAAACCTGAGAAGTGCCTATAATGAAACAAAAAGGGAATATCATGAAATTTTGAAAAAAGGAGTGAATGTTAACAAGAAAAAATCAGAAATTCTGATAATAAAATGAAGTGCATGTGAAGCATATATAAAGAGATAGTAGGCAGAAATAACACCACAAATTCAAAGGAAGGAAATCCAACACAAATACCTAATCAGTATAATGATTTTCTGTTGAATGTCATTTCGAAAATAGTTGAAAAAATAGATAAGACCCCATTTACATGTAATATTTCGAATAATTCACTCTCTCATAACACCAATATACAAAAAAGGAGATTGTGAATTGTTTGAAAATTATAGGCCTATAAGTGTCTTGCCATCGTTTTCTAAACTTTTTGAAATGGCGATGTGTGATAGAATAATTAATTCCATGAAACATTGTAATCTCTTAAACCCAACTCAACATGTATATTTTTTAAGGGAAGATCATTTGATACAGCAATCATACAGTTTACTGAAAACATTATCGAGTTATTTGAAAATAACGAAATACTTTTTGGAATATTCTTAGACCTTTCTAAGGCATATGACTGACTCAATCATACGTATTTATTGGAAAAACTTGAAAAATATGGAATTAGAGGAAAAGTATGTAAATAGTTCGAGTCATATTCATCAAATTGTCAACAAATAACGAAAGTTATAAAAAAATGGACAGATGTTTAAGTCCGATATCAGGGAAAACACTATAGGTATTCCACAGGGAAGTGTAACAGGTCCTATTCTATTTGCAATTTTCATGAACGACATCTTAGATATTTTGAATAACGAGGGAGCTACTATTACTAATTATGCCGATGACACAAATTTACTGGTTCCTAGCTGCAACAATCAAAATTTAATTACTAAATCATCCCCTTTAGTTGAAAAAACACAGCACTGATTTTCTAAAAATGGCCTTATTCTTAACACAGACAACACCAAGGTTATTCTATTTAGAACCCTTCAACAAAGAATTGAGTCGCCAACAACTGTTCATTTAGCAAATAATCAAATGAAAGTACAAACCTCAACCATACCTTCTCTAAATCTTGTAGTGGCATCTCAAATATATTTGGAATTCAAAAAAGGGTGATAAGAACTATTTTCAAACTGAAGTACCGCCATTCTTGTCGGGGCAAATTCAAAGAGAATTGTATAATGACAGTACATACACTGTACCTTTATAAATGTTTAGTGTACTTATTCAAACATGAAAATAAGTTCTTGGAAGCAGGATCGAACCATAATTACCCTTTGCGGTATGCAAATATTTGTTTTTCTATTCATAGACTAATACTAACAGAAAAGCATCCGTCATATGCATCAATCGAGTTTTTCAATAAATTGCCACAAAATATCAAATCCTGTGAGGGTTTTGAAAAATTTAAAAAATATGTGAAAGATTTCCTTATAGACTTGGAACCATATTCAATTCAGGAATATCTGGATTACTGTTAAGCTGTTTTATATTATTCTATTCCTACTTAATACTGATAGTTTTTTTATGTTCGTACAATCTGTCTGACGCTGTTGCATTTTATGTTTTTATGTTGCAAAACGATGTAAAGCATGCCCTGTAATATATTATATTATTATTATTATTGAAATTGATTGCTTCCTTCCTTCCTTTGGAAGTTTCCACAAATTTTTGTATAAAGATGGAAAAGTAGAAAACCAAAAGTTTTTTTCTTTCCCAAGAATGAATGAATCAGTTATTTCTCACGTCATACATTATGATCTTATTAATTTTAACTTCCATGAAAACCAAAAATATATTCATATCTATGAGTTTGAAGGGAGGAGGGATAATGCAAGGGTTGAACTGAAACAAAGATATAAACTACCCCAATCGTGCACGTGGCACACTTCCTAAAATAATTCTGCAGCACGCAGTGGGTAATAAATAACTTGCGGCCACTGGAGCGATTGTTGAAAATATCCATTTAAGTTGAACACATGTGCTTTTTCGAACTTCGAAACGTATAAATTATTATGTCAGGAGAGCGAGGGCAGGTCTAATAATTCTGCTTACTAACATTTGTCAGAAAAGCCGTAATTCGTTGAGTGGGTAATCATTTTACGGCCTTCTCGAAAATTATCCAGCTGTGCCTGATGAATGATGTGCATTGTGCAAATCTTTTTAAAGCTATAATCTAATTCTTCGAAAAGCTTCATCCCATGACCCTTATACAGTATCTATCGAATAATTTTTTGAAGGTGCCTTTGTTTTATAATAATTTAAATAAATCAGTGTTTTATGTCTTTTGGTACTATCATCCTGAAATGAATAGATTTTTCTTATCCGTGACACAAATTCGTAATGTTATGAATGAAATGAGTGCTTAATCTTATATTATCCAGATAGGTGCTGATGAGGTGATAAGATGGGAATCTTATTCCGAAACTTAGAAGTTCGCCTTGAGAATGACAGTGGTCCATTCAAGTGGAATTTTATATCGTACGTAACTCTTTCATATACTATATTGTGTAGCTTTGCCATAAATGATATCTGATTCAATTCCATAGCGAATATTGGTGGTACAAACTAAAAAGAAAAAAGTGATTTTTGTATAATTCATTGATAATATAAAAGTACTTGTTTCGAAAGTATTTTTTCTTTCAGGTAATTCAATGTTTATATGAAAGTAGTCGTTTCAAGAGGGATATTTCTTCCACTTTGTATCTGAAAGTAACTTCTAGGCATGATCTACATTTTTTTGTAAATAACTTTTTCATTAATTTTTTTCTTTGGAAGTTTACCACAATTTTTTATATTAAAAAGGAAGTGAAAGTCAAAAGGCTTTTTTACAAAAATAATCAGTATGTATGTTTCATACACCAAGCTCAATCGATCAAAATGCATACACTCCCATAATTTTGAAAACTTTGCTTGAAGCAAATGCTTTCATCGCTTTTAAAAAATAAGATTAGGTTATGCAAAACAAATGTTGAATAAAAATCTGGTTTCATGTATCGTTACAGGATCCACTGGGGCATACTTCTCGAATGTAATACACTGGAAAAACCAGATATAAAGTTCTTCTACGAACCGAAGCGGTGCCGGTGTAGGGATTGGCGTGGTATCATGTAAAGCATAATAAGTCTTCTTGAATGGCATATCAAACTAACAGTGACGTGTGAACCCAATTCATTTTTTGTACATTATAGTCTTTTACATTGTTTCAGAAAATGTATGTTTCATTTGTTCATTAATTGTTCGACCATAAAGAACCATGTTTATAACCTATAAATATATATGTGTTTACTAAATTTCATTTTCAAATCATTAAACCAATAATTATTGAAAAGAAAACTACCAAATTGTTTCATTAATATAAGTAACTGTGTGCCTTAATTGTTGTGATAGCACGATAGCACTGGAATAACACACACGTAATTAATCAACCGAATATCATCGAATAGGTAATACAGATATAATTATTTGTTTCTCAGAAACAAGTCGGAATTTCGACACAAAACTTAAAATTTTGACTTTAATTCTGCAATTTTCGATCTTGACTATAAAAATGTGGATGAACGAACATCATGGATCACATAACACCGAAGCACACTTTCAATAAAAACTTCACAGCACAAGTCTTGACGTGTGAATGATGGCAAAAACAACTGGTTGTGGTTGTGTGTAAATTTAAATTTTTTTCGTTGGAATTAACTTGTGGGGACGAAACACACTCAGAAATAAAAGCTAACTTAACCTAAGCTCAGCTCAATTCTTACGTAACATAAATTTCTTCCACAGACCTCAAAACTCGTATAACTTCTTTAATATTTGTCTTCAGGGATTGTCATAATAGAATTTTCGTCTTATTTTCAGACATGGTATTCAAAAATATAAATATCGGCAAAATCGTGGGGGCTAAAGTGAATGTTAGCCAAAATTTACATGACAGCTACCCAGAAGGTGAGTAATGTAATGTAGTTTATAATAGGTGGAATATTGATTTGAAGTGTCAGTTAAATGAACCAATCACCAATCAATATTATTTAAGATCGCCAGACTGCACTCCGGGCATTGCTGAACTCAAGAATGACATAGCGAGTTGTCTGAATGCTGCGAAGAAATGAATGAACTAGTGAATATACTCTACACTTAGAGCAACTAATAAACACACATGCGTCATCATTGGAATACGCGATAAAACACATATTTTTAGAAAGCATAATTTTCTTCTGCAAGTGCAAAAAGAAAAATAAAACAGTTAACATTTGTGTTCAATCAGAGAGATAACGCTTTTGTTTTGATGGTAACTTGCACTCAGTATATCGAAGAAAGATGGCGTTAGCCTTCGGCAATCTTTTAGATTTTGAGACGAATTAAGGGCGTCTTACCATGGTCACAGAATAGTAAACAATTCTGTGCTATCGTTTGACAGTTTTCATTGTTTACATGTTGTTTATTGAAAACTTTCTATGGTTTCAATGCATTTATACTACACAAATAGTTGTTATAACAACCAATGAACTGTGGACTTTTTATATTTCACAGTAAGTAAATTTTATATCGCAATTATGAATTTAACCTCAAATTGCGAATGGCTATAATGTTCCGGTTATGAGAATATTTGAAAAGGATATCGGATATCGGAGTTGAAAAGTGGAATAAAAAGTATAATGTTTTTAAAGAATAATCAATTAAGTGCAACGACACAAAATCGTTATATGGTAATGGGGTAACTTTTTGGATACAAAAAAATTGTTCGGAGCTGTAGTACATCGTTTCGTTTTCATTATTTTGTCGAAGTATACTATTTATTCATCAATTTCTATTTTGTCTCCTTTAAAGTAGTCTCCCTCAGAACATCGTCCAATCTTGGGAACAGAAAAAAGTCGCAGGGGGGCAACTCTGGTGAATATGGTGGTTGAGGCATGATTAGGGAGTTGTTTTTGGCCAAAAATTTATTAACAAGACGACTGAGCAGGCACATTATCGTGATTCAAAAGCCAATAGTTGTTTTACCATAATACCGGACGTTTTCTTCGTATTGCTTTTCGCAAGCGGCGCATAATACTCCTTATTGACCGTACGACCATGTGGCAAGAACTCCTGATGTACTTCGCCACGGTAATCGAAGAAAACAGGGAGCAAAGCCTTAACATTCGATCGAACTTGGCGTGCCTTTTTTGGTCTTGGCTCTTCCTTTGGGACGATTGGACTTTGGTTTCGATGTCATAAACCATATACCCATGATTCATCACCAGTTTGATCCTTTCAAGCAAATCTGGATCGCCGTTGATGTCATTCAATAATTTCTGAGCGATGCTAATGCGACTGTTTTTACCACGCTTATATTAGCTTCACTTCACACAAATTGAAAAATTAAAAATAATTTGAAACTAATGACTTTCAGTGAGTCTGAAATTAGAATGAATATATTTACAAAAAAATTATTATGTTGTAAAAAAAGCGTGGAGTGCGGTTTTCAACAACAAAATATTTTTTTGTAAATAGATTAATTTTGATTTCAGACTTATTTAAAGTCATTAGTTACATCTAGCCATAATACTTATTATCGATGTTGAACACAATCTTAAATTAGTTTCGACAAATTTTTTATTTTTTAGTTTGTGTTGCTATTGAAGTGTGTTCTTCAATTTTTCAAATCATTATTTATTTTGGTCGATATTCATCAATTTTGGAATTATGTTTGCCGCCACACGTTTCATGCTCAAAATTTCCGAAAAATTGGATGGCATGAACCAACCGATATGCCGATATCTTCTGCAACTTCTCAAATAGTGATTCAACGATTCTCCATAACAATTTTCTTCATTTTCTTAACATTTTCATCAGTTGTTGATGTGCTGGGCTGTTCAGGGCGAGCGTCATCATTCATATCTTCTCGAATAGAAAGCTTTTATCGCTGGTCACCATTTTTCTGACTACGAGTAAAATCACCGTACGCCACTGTCCATATTTCAAGTGTATTTGAGCACTTAATTCCATTTTTTAGACAAAATATTTGATGCAAATTCTTTGATCCATTTTTTCGATAGCAGCCACACGAAATTGTGAACATATACCAATATAAAAAAATAGAAATCGCTAATCCAAATGGACACTGTCCATTTAGAGGACACCTGAATAAAGAAAATCGGTTGCGGATGCATATCTTCACCGGCAGCACAAGGTTGCATATCTTAATGAGGATCTAGAAGTAATTTCGAATTGGGGTGAAAGTAAACAGGTTCAATTCAATGTCACGAAAACCCAGGCATCGGTTTTTTTCAAAAAGATGTCTCTGAACCGGGTATAATAATGTCAGAACAGGCAATTCCGCTTTCTGCTTTGATAAGTTTGTTGGGTGTTAAAATGGACACTAATATATCTTGGCACAATCATGTTGCTAGAATTGCAAGGGCTGCTTCTCAAAAGCTTGGAACACTATTCCGAACCAGAAAACTGTACACACCTCAGCAACTTTTGTTGCTTTATAAAGCTCAGATCAAACCTTCTTTGGAGTATTGTTCTCATGTATGGAGCTCCACCCCTGAAGATACCCTGAAGCTGCTGGATTCCATCCAGAAAAAAACATCCACCTGATTGAAGCTGCAAACATAACTTGTAACCTTGATAGTCTGGAATATCGAAGAAAGGTTGGAGATTTGTCTCTCTTCTTTCACGGGAAGTGTTCAAGGGACTTGGCACTACTTTCGCTCAAGCACCGCTCTTAGGGCGCCTTAAGGTTTATTCTGTAGTGCTTGTGTTTTGTCCTTAAAAAAATATTACATCAAAAAATCTATTGCTAAATATATTTTTCCCATTTAACTTTTGTTTTTATTTCAAAAATATTCGAATTATCATTCATAATAACTTCTATTTACTTGTTATCAAAAATTTTTCGTATAAATACTGTTCAGACTCTTGAACTAATTCCATAAAGTCGCAGTGATCACAATGTTATTTTCGAACGGAGGGAGGTTACAACCAACACCAGGTCGGTCAATAATTTGACTTGGGCCGAATCAATACCGAGCTCGCGCTGGTAATTTCACATTGATATTTACGCGCACATCAGGCCCCTGCCTATTATTTGGTTCAACTCTAGGAACCGCGGAGTTCTTGGTCCTAATTTGGTGGTGATCGCGTGCCAGACTGTGATTTACCCGCCCAAAGGTGATTCGAACTTCATGAATATTAGATGGCAAAAAACACATCAAGTTGAAAATATAAAGAGCCTATATGAATATGTATATGTTCTGAGTGATATTGATTTTTATTAAGGTCAACTTAGGGTTAATCTCTGTTTTATGTCATACCTCCGCAAACTACAATTCACGCAATCCCTATAATATATTCGACATCTTACACTGCAATTAATTTCTCCTAAGCATATAATAGGTTATGATATTTGTATAGCGCACTCTGTAAATCTTTTTCATTTCAAATATTTTACTATTTTCTTAATCCGACCAGCCTTATCCAGACTTTTTACTGTTGTTTTCACGTCTACATTTTCTTTTCATTCTAATATCCTCTTAAAATTTTTTAAGACGTGAATTTCATCAGTTCGGAATTCTATTGTCTACTATTGTATAAAATGATTTGAAATCCCTGAAATAACCAATACAACCTGAAATGAATTTACAGTGAAAAAAAAATAAAAGTAAAAATTGAA